>VYZR01120567.1:0-12574 GCA_013400675.1 Oxylabes madagascariensis
CACCCTGTGCCAGGGCCTCTCTGCTCTTAAGGTAAAAATTGCTGCCAAGAAAGCTGGAAGATTAATAATGCTTCCCACCAGGATGCTCATCAGTCTCTGGCAGCCACATGCTCTTCTGTACAGCAAAGATGTCCCTGCTTTGTTTTTGATTCCAGATTTAATTTCATCTTGCCAGTGTTAACCAAAAGCTGCAATTCTTGGGTATTCTCACAGGACATGCCCAACTCTTCCCTCTGTGAAAAGACAACTGAATTCTCAGCTCAAATTCTCTGCTCTTCTGAGATGATTTATCTGCTGATTTATCATGACAACGCACAGATGTGATTCTGCTCAGCCAATCCTGTGTCTGTGCTTGCTGGAAGGACTGGGAAATTTGATCTTTTGGATAGTGACAGGAACAAACCTAAGACACAAATGCCAGTGTGTGGTGGTTTTTGCTAAAAGAGGTACAAGATACAGCTAAAATGTGCTGGGAGTGAGATATTTTGTGGATGGTTAGGGATCAATAAATGGGATCAGGACCCTAAAACTTCAGCTGGAAATAGGCTGGCTTTGAGAAAATTGAGGTCACTCAGCCAACAACATGCCAAGCAACTGAGAGCCCATGGGCAAGAGTCATCGTGGCAGGCGGTAGTCATGGATTCATGTCTGGAAACCCAATAAACTGGGGCTGAGCATGGATGGACCTGAACAAGCATGAGTACAATACTTCCACAGGTAAAAGAGAATTCGTCGCTTGCAGACCCCTCCTCAGCACGCATGGAGTGACCTGGAATTTTCTCTCTGAACTGAAATGCATAAGGAGGGCAAATCCAATGAGCACAGATCACACTCTGTGACCAGACTTTGCAGTCACAACCCTCAACCTATCTTGTTTGCAAGATTATTTGCACTTTGTGACACAGGCTCCCACTGCCCCTGCATCCCAGGTATGATGAATTCAGTAGGAACTCCAAAGTGTGCTCCTTCCCAGGGGACAAGACAGAGGTGATAAACCAGTCCTGTTCCTCTGCTCCTACACTTGGGGGTTTGGCACAGGAACCCGAACAATTCTCACCAGGCTGCACATGAAGCTAATGGCAAAAGCCTAATTTTCATCTCAAAGTCACCCTTTCTCTTCTACCTCTGGAAGTAATGCACTTGTTTTTCTCCAGGGATATCTTGGATAAAGCTTAAGGTGATAATGCAGTGCCTCATATAAAAGGGTAAACATGGAAATTTGTGATGAACTAGAAACATGCAAAACAAATAATTTTTCACTTCCTAATATTATACTTTCTTTTAAATAAAACCCTGTATTGCCCCCATGTTCTGTCAGAAGAAGTGAGAAAGTTGGTCACAAATACAGAAGCTTTGAGACTGGGATTAGGTGAAGATTTGAGAACATTCATATGATCCATACTGCCATTAATAGCAAAGACATCCAATTAGAGGAAAAAAGTTTGCTCTTAAGAATACACATCTCCTTAAGTAATTATCTCTGAGCATAAGGGAGAACATAAATATCTATGCTTGGTGTCTGGAAATACAGAGATGGGTCCTCACTCTTCTCTGAACGAGGCGGGTCATGTGTTGGAACAGCAGCAGAAGCATCACAGGAAAATCTGTAACACAATGCACACACTTGAATGATCTTTGTTCTAGGGCTTGTATCAGCAGCTCAAACTGCCAACAATCTCCCATTCAATTCTCTACAGGTTCAGCTATCCCTAAAGTTTTTCCAGTAGGGTCCCACTTGTATTCATTCCTATTTTTGCACCCTTACAGAGATGCATGGCTCTTTAGAGCTGAGTACATCAGATTCCACTTTTCCTCATCATCATTCTGTGCATTAAAGGTTGGGTAAAAGGTTGTGCCACTTGCAATGTAGATATTTACCAGACAGGATTAAATCAAAATCCTTTGTAAGCCTAACCTTATTTTGCTCCACCTTTCCCATTTTTAAAGTTGTAAGGAGACAGCCCAAAAAGAGTCACTATTTTGCCAGATGTGTGGATAAATTTTGTGTTCTCTCCCCAAAATGTTGATCTGTTTAATATTATTTATTTTAATTTTTTCTCTTATTTACAATTTCCTGTTTAAATGAATTTTGTTATGCCTTACACATATTTATCTAATAAATTTCATAAAACATAAATACTGGAAACCTGGCCAGGAGAATGCTGAGATCAGAGTCAGGGAGAGGAGATAGAACAGGGCATGTAATGTACATCACTATCCATGGCTTACACACTCTCACCAACATCAGGAAAAGGTTGTGGACTCCCTATCCCAGGAAGTGTCCAAGGCCAGGCTGAATGGGGCTTGGAGCAATAGTGGATGGGGCAGGGGGTGGAACAGGACGGGCTTTAAGGTCCTTCCCAACCTAAACCATTCTGGGATTCTGGGGTTCTAAAAATGGACTGAATCGTATGTGTGTCCACACCCACCTGAGAGCAACTTGCTGGGCATTTTCAGTTGGTAAATTTTGAAAACCAGCATTTTTCCTTTTTGATAACAAAGTGGGAAGACAATGGGAAGGGGGAACCTAAAGACAGATGACTATTTTTGGTCTTGCTAGGTTTTCACCTTTATTCTCTGGTCAAACAAAAGAACAACATGAAGCCAAAAATGATCACCTAGCCATGCCCATTATTCCTTAAATCCAGTCTCTGAGCTGAACACACAATCCCAGTGACACAGGGATAGCCTGGTGTTCCAGAGCTCGCAACTCTTCATAATCTTCTGTAAGCTTTTCAGGAGGTTTCAGGGGGTTCTGACAAGCTCAGGGAGCTGAATAGCTCCTGTAACAGGAAGGCAAACAAGGCTCACACAGCTCCCAGCCCACATTACGTCATATGGATAAAAGGAGGAGGTGTGACCTCAAAGAACGACAGCAGTGGCTATCGCTACTGCAAAATTTGTATGGATTATTTTAGGATGCACGTCAATTCAAATTTGTCATCTCATTTGCCTAATGGCACTTTACTCAGAAACTAAACAATTTATTTCTGTTAGCATTGGTTACCTTCATGTTAACTATAACCTTTCAGTTTTCAAGGCAGCAAAATAAAGGTTTTTTCCTTTTTTTTTCCCCAGAAATTTTTATATACATCTCCCCCTAGCCACAGTACCCAGCAGGTTTACTAACTCAAAACTGTGGGTGAGCAGACACTGGAAGGGGCTGCTCTGTCCCCATCCCTGGAGGTGTTCAAGGAATGACTGGATACGGCACTCAGGGCTCTGGTCTGGCTAACAAGGGCTCATTGGGCTGAGTGCTCTGGTCCAGCTCTGGTGATCGGTCACAGGTTGGACTGGATCATCCTGGAGGTCTTTTCCAACCTAAATGATTCTGTGATTCTAAAACCTCTCTAGGAAGCCACACTTCTAATCCACCCCAGGTGCATGGAAAGGGCAGAGGGGTGACTCCCTTTACCAGGCTGCACTAAAATAATTTCAGCTTTTGTCAAAACAAAGCACTTTGCATGTCCTCAGGAAAAAACATTGTATTTTAAACAAAAATTCTGCAAATGTGGAATACATTGTTTGCCACAAGCTTCAAATATACTACTCCACACTTGGAAATTGATATGGATATGGATATGGATATGGATATGGATATGGATATGGATATGGATATGGATATGGATATGGATATGGATATGGATATGGATATGGATATGGATATGGATATGGATATGGATATGGATATGGATATGGATATGGATATGGATATGGATATGGATATGGATATGGATATGGATATGGATATGGATATGGATATGGATATGGATATGGATATGGATATGGATATGGATATGGATATGGATATGGATATGGATATGGATATGGATATGGATATGGATATGGATATGGATATGGATATGGATATGGATATGGATATGGATATGGATATGGATATGGATATGGATATGGATATGGATATGGATATGGATATGGATATGGATATGGATATGGATATGGATATGGATATGGATATGGATATGGATATGGATATGGATATGGATATGGATATGGATATGGATATGGATATGGATATGGATATGGATATGGATATGGATATGGATATGGATATGGATATGGATATGGATATGGATATGGATATGGATATGGATATGGATATGGATATGGATATGGATATGGATATGGATATGGATATGGATATGGATATGGATATGGATATGGATATGCCTGGGGTGACTGTATTTAAAGACATGTTCTCTAGCAGTGCTCTTGTTCATGAATTCCTGATCCCAGGCACAACAGGCATTAGAGCCCAGAGATGAGCACTCCATCCCAAAATCAGGACTGATTCCAGATACTGGTTATTTAAAAAGGAGGTTAAAAATGGCTGTATCAAATGTGAAATTCAAAGTGAGAGAAAAAGATTCACCTTAAGATAAGGACAAAGCTATATCAGGTGGAAAAGCCAGTTTTTAAAGCACAGGAGGTAAAGACTTTATTAATATTTCAGTTAAGCATCAGAGCAAAACGCAATAGCTGAGAAAGAGTAAAATTAAAATCACACTCCTAATTAAGTTGGAAGCAGAACACCTGGGAAGGGGATGTTTTGAAATGTTTACCTGGATGAAATCCAAACCGCCTTAGGGTGTGGAATGAAACACATCACCTCCATCAACACGATTTTTGACGACTACAAGCCTGAAGTAATGTAGGGGTTTTTGCATAGGAAGTGGTTCCAAGTTAGTTAGATAAGTGTTATCCAGCAGTGTATGAAACCATTGGATCTGAGGAGTTCTGCAGACAGGCTTGTCTCAATTCTGTCCACCATGAACATTTTAACTGCCCAGATTCTGATGCTGTGCATAAGTTCTTTATTTCACACTGATCTTCCACTGCCTTGTGCTGAGGAGGACTTCCAGGTAATTGGCAATCACTAAAATATTCCAGCCCAAGGGTAAGTAGAGCATCAAAATCATTGCAATGTAAATCTCCATGGTGCTGCAGAGGCTTGTTTTTGAGCAGGTAACAAATCACCTGATATGAAAATATCAAGCACAGAAAAGCTCCCTGGAGCAGCGGGGAATTGGGATTCCCACCAGCCCTCCACCAGCTGCTGGCCTGGGCACCACTGATGGCCTGTCCCAAGGCTGTGACAGCCTTTGTGATGGCTGGAACCAATAACACGCAAGAATTGCCGAAGCCTCAAAGAAGCACCAGCCCAAAATTAGCTGCTCAGACAGAGCTCTGTGCTGGTGACATAAACCCTGCTATTTCCACCTCAACCTGGCCTCCAGCCCACGGGCCCTAGGTTGCTGGCAACATTCTCCAAAACAATCCCTGAGAGAATGCCATCGGAAACGAAACCCCAAAATAACGCACACCGCCAGAACACTGCAAAGCCCTCATTTACTTAATGAACTCCCTCCAAGCAGTACACTGAGAGGCAACCAGCACACAGTTTCCACAACTGCTGGAAACCACTGAACCAGACAAGCTGATTGTTTTCTGTTGGGCTTGTATGATTTATCTTCTCTACACCAGCGGTCAGGATGAGAAATAAATCCCATAGTCAGGACTGCCTCTGGATAAACAGAAAAATAGTGGAAGAAGAGACATGTCAGTATTAAACCAAATTTACAACTGCTCCACAAAGAAACACCGTTAAAATTCATGATACAGGATGAGTTGTGTGAAGGACAATAATAGGAACCACAAATTCACACACTTTGCTTGTAAAAACAATAATTCATCTAGACAAGAGTTAGTCCCTAACCTGGACACTTCAGTTCCTGGAACAAACACTCTTGTATGAGAACACATCCCTTTGGATGGTTGGAGCTGATGGTCTCCAAGGTCTTTTCCTTAAGGATGCCAGTTCTGCTCTTTGCAAAGGGCTGTTTCTGCGGGCACACGGTGCACCTGGCTGGCTTCAGGTTCCCCAAGACATCCAAATGGCAATGCTAAATGGATGGCATGCCTAAAGAAGGATGACTTACACAGCTCCAGCAAAAGAGACATGGGATGTTTTTCCTGATATAAACTCTCTGGGCTGCAGGTCTGAGCTCTTACAGGCACTGCAGGGTTTGTAGATGCTTAATTATTTTCTATTTCTGTAGTTTTGATCATTATACATTTTCCCTAACTGCATATTCTAGGGAGAGGAGTCAAAGCCAGTGAGGCTTTATCTCCTGATGAGCATCTCCAGGGCTCAGTTTCCATCAGAGGCTGGATTTTAAGACCATTGAGCCAGCCAGATTTTTATGCCAATACATAATTGACCATCTCAAAAAGTAGAAAAGCATTTGAACAATTTCCAGATGATTTGCTTTTGCTTAGAGTCATATGTCATATGTCTTGGCAAGACACAATATGATGTGATGTCTCCTTCCCAATCATCTATTTGCACTTTGCATAAAGCAGGAATTTCTCCAGTTTGTCTCTCCTGAGATGTGCATTAGATGTGCATTGTCTTGATCTTGTTTTGACGTGAGCAGTTTTACTCACAATATTTCTTCAAGTGCTTCCAATTCCCACTGGTAACTACAAATAATTTGAGTTTCTGGAGGTCTGTTATAGAAAAGGATCATGGGGCACAGTTTTAATCTGAGTTGCTGAGTCCTTTTCCCTCACCAGTAACCAGCTCATTGAATATAATTTCCTCCCTTTTTTTTTTTTTTTTTCAATTGTAAGGGTATGTTGGAAGTGTGGCAAAGTGACAAGTCATTGGAAAACAGTCCTAATTTAATTCTGGAAGTGAAGATGAGTAGAGAGGAGCCTTGGGAGTTGGGGTATGCTGCAGTGGTCAGAGCCTGCTCCAGGAGCCTCCCCACCCTGGTGCAAGCCACAGCCATAATTTGTGCGGGCACTGTCCATCCCAAGGGCTGCCACGGGAGCTGTGTCATGGAACATTCTTCTCTGGCTGACACCAGATGACTCCTTCAGCCTCCAGCTGGGAAGAGCTAGAGTCAGTTTTAAGGAACTCAGTGTCTCAGTATCAATATTTTAATCCCTTCTAGGCCCCAGAGAAGAGCCTGGGGATACCTTGGTGGCACCTTCCCTGTGGGCACCGAGGGAAGGGTCACAAGGAGGAGCTGCAGAGTGCAGCTTCCCCCTTCTCAAAGCACTGCATATCATTGATCTGGGGAGACCTTGGAGCCCCTTCCAGTGCCTAGAGGGAAGGGGCTCAGGAGAGCTGGAGGGGGACTTGTGACAAGGGATGGAGGGACAGGACACAGGGAATGGCTTCCCACTGCCAGAGGGCAGGGTTGGATGGGATAGTGGGAAGAAAGTCTTCCCTGTGAGGGTGGGGAGGCCCTGGCACAGGGTGCCCAGAGAAGCTGTGGCTGCCCCTGGATCCCTGGAAATGTCCCAGGCCAAGCTGGACAGGGCTTGGAGCAACCTGGGACAGTGGAAGGTGTCCCTGCCCATGGCAGGGAGTGGCACTGGATGGGCTTTAAGGTCCCTTCCAACCCAAACCACTCTGGGATTTTGTGATTCAATGAAACCATGAATTCACAGGCAACCTTACAAAACCCTGCAGAGCAGAGCTTACTGGGTGGAACAGCAGGTTTTGCACTGTTGTAAACTGATCTGGTAAATGCTCTTGTAGAAAAAAAAATACTTATTTGCAGAAGTAATGTTTCCTTTCTTTAAATTGAATGAAAAATGGTGTTAATGAATAAAGCTAAATAAACTTCAGTACCTAAAGGCGTGTTTTATGTGAGAAAGCATTACACCGAAACAATTTTCCACTCAGCAAAACCTACTTCAGTTTCCCTTATCCAGTTTATTGTCCATGTGCTTGAAGCAAAGGAAAATTCCACGATTGTATTTGCACAACAAAAGAACATGAGGCTGGATGACAGATTTCACTAAAAGTTAAGCAGGAAATTGCTAAAAGAAAACTCCAGCATCTGCATTAAGGAGAGAAGTATTTGGAAATCTCACTAAGGAGGGTTTTCTGTGCAGGTTTCCCACAGAAAGATAGCATTTCAATATACAATGCTTACTAAAAATGGCACAGCAGAAGCAATTACCTTAATGTGAGTTGCAGCTGGTAACCAAAAGCAGATAAAATATCAGCTGACGTTTCTGTATGTAAGGCAGTTACAAAATCTCATGACGTATTTCAGAGCTCCCTGTGATCAAATGTCCACATCGGAAACATGTGGAGGCTGTGTGGGGAAAAACAGGGGCTCTGCAAAAAATCCTAGGATCACGGGAGCGGGGCAGTTCACGGCTTAACTTTGGTAACAACTGCCAATAACAATTGCCAATAAGTAAAACATCCTTTTCTTCAAATATTTTCCATTTTAATAGGTACAGCTTATATAGGGGGGAAAAAAAAATCTCATAGATGAGTGTATCCAAACAAAGTCTCTGAGGAATTACTTGAAATTGAAAAAAAAATTCAAAAAAATCCACGAATCTAATCCAGAGTGTGGCTGCCAAAATCTTATGTTTATCTAATAGCTCATGTTTATGGCCTTCCCCTTTAAATGCACCATAAAAAGGAATTTAAAGTCTTGTGACCTAAAAAAAAAAAAAAAAAAAAAAAAAAAAAAAAAAAAAAAAAAGGAAAAAAAAAAAAAAAAAAAGGGGACAGATCATAGCTAGAATGAAATTTTCAGTCAGTCTCTGCCTCTAAGTACTATACAGAATAAAAATGTTGTGCTTCATCCTCCATTCATCTACACTCCTTGGAAAAAGGTCGTCCTAGAGAGCTTCAAGCTGAGTTTAAGTCATCTAGGGCTTGTTTGTCAGGAACTAGTCAGGCAGGACTGAAGTTGTGACTGCTAAGAGTGACAATGAGGAAAGGAATCATCTAATCCACCTAATTTGAGCAAACAAAACACAGTTCTGAAAGCCATTTCTGCAGGGGCTTCATTCATTCCCTTTCATTTAAAATCATGGGGATTCAGTGTCTGGGCACTTCCCAAGGAAAGAGCTCAGCCTAGCTTTGGATCGGGTGGAGATCCACATTTAAGCTGAGCAAAAGGGAGCAACTCTTGTGTTCCTCTCCTCTCTGGTTTGGTAACAAACTGATGTGTATCATGCCCCAGGCAGTGTGCAGATGCCCTGTAGCCATGATATCATACAGGTACCTGGCAAAGAATTTGCAAAGCAAACAGTCCTGGGAGAAATCTGGGCACCACACAGCACTGTACAGGTGTCTCATTTCACATCTCATCTCTGCAGGAAAATCTGATGTAAAGTCAATCTTCTCACCTGTTTCATTACAGCCTTGGACTCGTAACTGAGTCTGTCAAGAATGGCAGGGAATAAAATGAGAACTCAGAGACGTTATTAAAAACAGAGGCTTAGAAAGGGTTTGTTGAGCAGGGTTTACTCTATACAGATGTTAATGATAAAATAAAATCTATCATATTGGAAAGCATTCCTCAAAACTCTTACTAGCTTGCAAATAATGCACAAGCTGTGGATTTGTGTTGTTTTCCAGCTGAAGTCCAAAGGGAAGCTGGTCTAAAAAGGAAAAAAAAGGAGAGTGGGGGCTCAAACTTGCTCAGGTCTTGCCTAGGTCAGATGTAGACATTTGTGCCACCCATCTCTTTTTTTGCACATTTTTTTCAATATAATTCTAGGAGTAAAAACAACCCCAACTGAAGCTGTTTTGGATAACAAGATATGCTCCATTTCCCTACACAATGACTGAAGTCCACAGGTACCCCCCTGAGGTGAGCTCCCAGCTCACCCTCTTGCTCCTGGTCCCCCTGCAACAGATGTGTGCCAGCAGCCTCAGCCCATGCACAAACATTCCTTGCCAATCACTGTTCATGGGATTTCTCCTGGGCGAGGCAGTCCAGCTCCCAGCTCTCACCCCCTTCTATATTCATACGTAGTTTTGACTGGAATTGATTTGTGTTCCGAGTAATTCCAAAATTGCAGTAGCCTGGAAACCCCATAAACGAGGCACCTTTTTACTGTGATTTTCCTGGGGAAAATAAGCAAAGCTCCCTTGTTTCCAAACCAGGTAATCAGTACATTTGTTTGCCAGCACAATCCAGGGTGCCAATGAAACTGGGACCCAAGTGATCAGAGTGCTCCATGAGAACACAGCAGAAAGAGACAGAGAAGTAGAGCCCAGTTGCCTGGCCAGGGAGATCTCATAAAAGCACAAAGCAATTTCATAATCAAATCCTTCTGTCAAGAGAGTTCTAATACTGCAAAAGGCACAAAACAGGAGCTTAAAGACATCAAGGTCCTCCAGAAGTTCTCAAGAACATTTTTGGAACATCCAGGATTGTTTTCGTACCCGTGTCCAATCAGCCTCGGAGTGTGCTTGCTTTGGGAGCAACATATCCAAACTGACAGCAGACTTCAGATTGAGCTCCTTCTGCCATAAAAGAGCCAGAAAAAGGCACAGAGCAAATGAAACAGATTCACATCCCAGAAAACTACTGTGCTATGAAACGTGAGATTGCCACAGTCACAAAGGGAGGGAAAATATTTCAAACACATTTAAAAGGCTCAAGGATAAATTCAGTGCTAATTCAGCTGGGTTCAGCTGACCCGTAGCAAAATGGAGCAGCACCAGTGCCGAGAGACAATGTTTTCCCTGTTGCCACTCAATCTCCCCTTCTTTTGGTGGCATTACTGACGCATGTCAATCCTTACAGGTCACTGCCTCCTCTGTCCTGAACCCTTGCCTTGGAAAGGTGTGAATTTATGCAGTTAAACCTAAAACAGAAACAGGAACAGCTTCAGGGAATTGCCTCTTCCAGAAATGTCAGCAAATGCAAAAAAGGTTGACGAAGGTTTTCTGTTCCACAGGCTGCTCTCACCTGGAAAAAAAGGTACTTCAAGTAACAGGAAAAAACACCATCTTAGCAAAGATGGTTTAAGTGCTAAAAACGAAAAGAACACTCAGTTGATGCATAAAATCTCCACCTGGTGGTGAATCCTGCCACAGCAAACTTCCATTTTTAAGAAAAATTCCCTTTCCAACATATAACCAGTTCTTTACCTGAGATAATCCCAAAGCAACAAGTGGGGAAGGGCAGCCTTCAGAGAAGCAGCACTATTGTATCTCCCTGATTTTTCATTATTTTGGAAAGCTGAAGAATCCCTTCAATTCTACTGCGGCTGACAGTCACACAAGTGACCTTCCCCAGCCAAAATCAGACTCCAGGGAGCTCATGTCACACTGAGTGCAGCATTGGGTGGAAGGTGGGGGGTGCTGACTGGTCTTCCAGCTGCAGAAGTACTGCTTCCCAAGGGGAAACATCCTCTCCAAAGCCTGGAGTTCTGCCCTATTTCTTCATTTACATGTTGTTTAATCGTAATAATTGAAAACTTTAAGCATCATCAGTTATCTATATCTCCAGCATCCTCTAAATCATAGTACAGTTACCTTTGTATTATCATTTTAGGGACGATTGTCTGGCTGCACACAATTACTTCAGTTTTCCCCTTAAAGTTGCTGGTTCTACATTGTAGAAACATTTTCCGATGCACATTATTTAAACACAATGTCTCACTTGCCTACTGCTTGCAGTAAAATCTTATCGTGTGACAGCATCCACAAAAGCTTTGTGAGATGGAGCAAAACCAGTGTGAGATGGACATTTGAAATGTATGAAAATGTGTGTAGACCCTTGATCTATGGTGCTGTGCATGCCATAGCCTGATCCACTGGATAACCAGCATTCCACAATTAATTGATTTGGCTTGTACAAGAACAAAATATCACCTTTTGATAAGACAGAGCAAGATATGGCTGTGGCCACAGGCTCCAGCGGTCCCCGGTTCAGCTGGGCTGACAGACATCCTCTGCTTAAGCGTATGACCCAGCCTGTGGTTTCTGCACGCAAATATATAAAGAAATATTATCTGCCTTCTCTTGATTATGCAGCTTTTCATGTACCAGTCCTAAAACATCCACGAAGATCCACTACTGATATATACAAATTACTCACTGACCACAATACACTTTGGGGCCAAAAACAAAATGTTGTTTAAATCGGCCTGATTCCACTTTCTGTCAAGTCACGGATTTGCAATTGAAACACCATCAGCCTCACAAGCTGTCTTTGTTGAAGCCACTGTGGGGTTTTGGTGTTTAACACTGACCTCGAGGGCGAAAGTGCAGCTCCACACTGCACGGTTGCACAACCGCATGACATCCTCCTGCTTTCATTGTCGCTCCTCACGCAACAGGGACTAAAAATAGCAGCAAAGCCTTCTGATTAATAAAAAATAATCCATGACCAAAAGACAAAGTATTCTCAAAGAAATGAGGGAAAGTTTGTTCGCAGTGCAACTGTTGGGGGGGGGCGCGGTAGGGGTGGGTGGCGTTGGGGTGTTAAAGTGCTGAGGAAAAGCCACCGTTCGTTCCAAAAACGCTCAATAACAGGATCTGGTCTTGTCACACGCACTGAATTCCCTGAGAGTAAACTAAAACCAAACTCCCTGCAGCATTCCTTCCTTCCCGCTGTGCGATCGCAGCCCCCCGAGCTCCTGCCCAGAGAATTAAACAGAAATAAGCCGTCAATCGGCGCGGCGCCGCGCCAGCCCCGCGCCGTCCCCTCAGCGCTGACGGGCCGTCCCTCACACCTGCCTGCAGCGGAGCCGGGCCGGGGCGGGCCGGGGC
>VYZR01120568.1:0-11083 GCA_013400675.1 Oxylabes madagascariensis
CTGGAAGAGGTTGCCCAGAAAAGATGAGGATTCTCCATTCCTGGCAGTGTTCAAGGCCAGGCTGGATGATGCTCCAAGGAACCTGGCCTAGTGAAAGGTGTTTGTGTCTGTGGCACGCCAATTGAACTAGAGGATCTTCAAGGTCCCTTCCAATCCAAACCATTCTATGATTGCTGAAGGCCTCTTCCCGCACCTCAAGTGATGCACTCCCACATGCTGCCCGGCCTTGTCTCCTCCTGGGTTTGTGGGGGTGTGGTGAAAATAAATCCCCTTAAAACCTCTGTCCGGACGGTCTCCGCTCTCCCCAAGCGTTCCTTTGCCCACAGCGCGCCCATTCCCTTGCCCTGCCCGGGGCTCCCTCAGAGAGCGGCGCGCGCGCACACGGCCGCGCGCTCCGCCGGGAACGCGCCCTGCGCCGGGCGGGGCGGGGCGGGGCGGGCGCGGCGCNGAGCGCGACCCGCCGGGCCCCCAGCCCCACTCTGATTCTAATAAAGGCATTTAAAAGGAACAGATTTCCTGCCCGTGTTTTTATCACTTTTCCGTAGGCCTTCCTCCCAGACATATCAGTTTTATTCCTGGACTGAACATCCCAATTACTTGCCTTACACATGGTTTGAAGCTATTTGCAGGAAAGCTTTGTTTTCTCACTGCAAGCCCCACGGATGCCCCGTGAGCCTCTCTCTCGTCAGGTTCCTTGTGCCCTCTTCTGCAGCCCCCTTCCCCATGCCATTGGAGCAGCCACAAAGAAACTGCAGAATCTTAGTAGCAATGCACGAAACCACTCTAGGACAATCCCAGACAGACAAAAGATTATTAAGTTTTTCTTATCCTCATACATTCTGATAGGTGAATATCGACACAAAGTTGTGGCATATACAGTGGACATATACGTGAGTTAAGCCATGGAAATCACAGCTAACCTAAAAACCTGCAAATACTTGACATGGCCACAACAAAATCTATGCACCAACCTAAAAACCTGCAAATACGTGACATGGCCACAACAAAATCTATGCACCAAGTTTTGCTTTCCAAACTGTGGGACATTAGGAGGTAGAAACAGCATCACCAGCTGCCTGAGAACGAACCCTCCCCCCGGGGCTGGAGGAGTATTTGAATTCAGGAGAAAAAGAAATGCCTTGATTTTTAAATACTAATGGAACTCAAGATTACTGGCATTGAAACAGTTGATAGGAAAGGTGGTTAGGATTCCTCCCACTAGGTAAAATGAGATATTGTTGGAACTCTTTGCTGGAGATGTCCCACAGAGGAAAGTGGTCCAACCGTATCCTTGCCGTCTCCATGGCAGCAGCCATCATAGGGCAGTCTTGATGGGCAAAAACTCCTATAGAGACAGGAGGATTATATAACAAACGACAAAAACTTTCACAAAATGTCTTTGAAATAATGTGGGGCTTTCCAGAGTCTGAACCATTAAACATCCACAAACAAGCTGAAAGCAGTGACCTCAGTATACCACACTTTTCATTCTATAGGAAGCATTAATACTATATACAAACCCCACCCTAATACCTGGAAAGCAGTTCCAATTAGGCAAGATAAAAATGACGGACAGAAAATTGCTAACTGAGGTGATCAGCTGTTGTCAAATCTTTATTGGGTGCAATGCTGGCCATGAGGAAAACTAAACATTCACTGAAAACCCAATGCTTTGCATCAGTATGAATTCACAGAAAGGAAGGTCTGCCTGAGTTCTGGGGTGACCTGAAGTCTATGTTATATCCTGCAAAGCTTTAATGGATTCAGCCCCTCACAACATGCAGTGACAGCCATTAAAAAATGCCTGTGAGGGTGTTAATCACCATTTTCTATCACAAGAGCACAATTCTTTAAAAGCAGAAGGATCAGAGTTTCCAGATGTTTAACCCTGTGTGCTATTTTGCTCTTTCCATGGGGTCTGCAGATAAGTTTTCTTTTAGTATCTGATTGAAGAAAAATACTGAATTTAATTCTCATTCAGTGTGCTGGGGAAAAAAAAGCTATAAAATGTTTCTGGGCTTCTAAAATTCACATACTAGAGCATGTTAACACAGAATCATTCAATTACTAATACTGGAAAAGACCTCCAAGATCTTTGAGCCCAATGTGTGAGCATCCAGACTTTTGTATGAAATTGACACCAACTCATCCTCAGCCCAGCCCAGGCCTCCAGCAGGAAAGCCAAAGGAATAATCTCAGGACCTTGTACCAGTGACATAATACTGCTTGTTTTAACTCTAGTGGGCTGCATCTATTAAAAAATCTTCAAATTACTTTCCTAAGAGTTCAACTGAGATATTTAACTGGAAAACTTTAACATCATCAACATGGAGAATTTAGGAGGTAGATTTAGCAAGGCCTGTTGTGATAGGACAAGGGGTAATGGTTTTAAACTAAAGGAGGATCAATTTAGATTAGAGATAAGGAAGAAGATTTTTACAATGAGGGTATTGAAACGTAGTAATTGGTTGCCTAGAGAGGTGGTGGATGCCCATCCTTGGAAACATTCAAGACTGGGTTGGATGGGTCTCTGAGCAACCTGATCTCATTGAAGATGTCCCTGCTCATTGCAGGGGGGTTGGACTAGACAAAGTTTAAAGATCCATTCCAAGCCAAATTTTTTATGATGATTTCCCTTAAGGAAATATGTCATGGATGGTTGTTGCAAGTGATCAGTCCTGTGATTGCATCTGAAGTTTAAGACACTTGACCAAATTATTTTGAGGCATCTTTCTTTTTAAACAATCTTGCTTAAGTTGTAAGAAAAATATTTTCTTTCATGCCGTTCATGGAAGTAGAAAATTTCTCAGTCAAGATCACCTCCTTTTAAGTTTTACAATTCAAATGACCAGCACAGAAATCACAAACAACATGCTGGCGTCTTTTTTCATAATCCCATAGCCAGGTGGTTACTCCAAGAAGATTGAACTAAGGTTAGTAGAGTTTTCAGGAATATTTAATCTTTATGTTTATCTGTTACAGGACAAGACTCACTTTCCCAACTAATGTTAATTGGTTTCATTTTATGATGTCAGTTGATAATTTTTTTCCCAGTGATGATTTGGCAAAAAGGCAGCCTGTCCTAAAACCAAGCTGGTATCTGTAGCTACTTGCTTACTTTTAATGGTATTAAATCACCAGTCCTTGGTTCAGCCATCCAGGTGTTGTCTGAGCAATGCAAACAATTTTCTGAGTGCTACAGACATGAATGCATCTCCCAAGAGTTGTGTGTCTAGCATTGCACAGAGATTAAATCACTTACCACAGGAGTTGGGCAACAGCATTTTTGCGGTTCCAAAACCAGACTTTGGTCACTAATACCAATCTGCCAAAGTGGACTGATAAAAAAAAGTTTGTGATTAGTAAAAGCTTGAAAGCAGAAGCTCCTCTTGTCTGTTCTATCCACTCTACTGTAAACTGTTCTCGCTTTAAAGGGCAAGGAGCTCTTTTTCATTGGGAGTTTTTGCTTTTTTTTGTTAATACTGAATTAATCGGAGAGAGCATTTGTAAAAGGCTGTGTTTCATGTGGACTTCCTCTACTGGCTTTCCAGTAACTGAGCACGATTTCTAAGACTTTATGTAAACAAAGGATTAAACTGAATTTGGGGTTAAATCTTCCTATTGCAGCATAATTCATCAGCAGTGAATGGCCAGAGAAAGCTATTAGTTGGGAGTACATGGATATACTTTCTCAGGATGATGAAGCTGGTCATCTAAAATAAGATGTCTGCCATCAGTTTACAAATTCCTGTAATTCCAAAAGTTAACTCCTGAGAAAGGCTTAGGCAGATGAATACTAATATGAGGACAGGAACTGCCAAGGCTTCTGTGTAGTACAAAATATATTTTAAACACGTTATATAAATCTGCAGTTGCTTGCATTCTTCACTGTCATATGTACCTCCCCTATTCTCTCCAGGCTGGAGTGCTAGGCACTCTGTCAGCCATGAAATTACAGGCCAGCCACCTACCTTCTCTGTGTAACTTACTCTTTTTGTCTTCCTTCTGAATTTGAATCCCTAAAGTAAGTGTCCATTCTCATTTAATGAGTAGAAGCTGATTTCAGGTTGAATTCTCCACAGCCAGAAACTGTATTTTCTGAAACTCCAATCATACTTTAATCACTAATCTTCCCTATCTTTGTTAAATCACCTGCCTCTCACTTTCCCTTTCTTCTCTCTTCTTTGCTTGCATTTTCCTGCCTCTCTCACAGTTTTTCCTCAGTGAATCACTCAAGTTTCTTCTCCTTTACCCCTCATGACTTTTTTTTATTGTTCCACTGTCCAGTGTTGCTCTTCTACTATGCCTCCAGTGGCTTGTCCTTCACTGCTGAAGTGATCTCCAGATTGCACTGGTTATTTAGACAAGAAAAAGTCTTATATCTCTTAAGGTATCACAGTGGACAATAAAATAAGGTTCATTTTAAAAGAATTGGAGTTCCTTGTCAGATTTTCTAGAAACATGATTTGCAAATAAAATAATGGAGAATTCAAGTGGTATGGACTTCTGATAGTTTTCTTCAAAGTGTCTAGTTTTTTGTTTAGTTTATACCGAAAAGTTTTTATAGTATATCCTTAGGCAGTTTTGCACATCAGAGCTCAGCTTTTTTAGACCAAAATTCAAAAGCAATCCTGCAAGATGCTGAGTACTTTTGTAAATTCCCTCTGACTTCCATAATCAGATTCCTGTAAGATTCACTTTTCAGGCTAAAAGCCTGAATTGTCTTTTCAAACTTAGGTTAGTTTTTCTTATGTCTACTCCAGAGTATTTCGTATTTGCTGCCACAAATACAAAGTTTCAGCTACAGAACGGATTTTCTGAAGCACTTCTGGGCCTCTGAAAAGCAAGAAATGCTTTTTTTCAGAAGCAACTTTTTCTGACCATTTGTAATGATCTGTATGAGACCGCTGCTTAAATGTTCATGTTAAAGCTGGTGAAATTTGTGGACCAAACTCCTCCTGACATAGAGTATGGGTAGTGTTAATTCATTCTTCAAGTGGACTTACAACCAGCATTTCAAAGGAAAGAGCAGCACGTGGCAGCAGGTTCTGAGGTTCTGAGCATGGCAGCTAGAAGGGCCCTGGAAGCACTGAAGATGCCACCAGTTTTGGTGAATGTCAGCATTGGCTTTGAACATCACCAGGAGCATTTGGGAATTCTGGACTATTAGCACACCAAACAATGTTTACTATTTACAGCTGCAAAATGCAAGTCGCAGAATTTGTGGAAATGAAGCTATTTATAGAGAGATGTTCTGGTGAATACAAACATTTCTGAGAAATAGTAGAAAGAAGAGAAAGTATTAAGGCTCTTGCGACTAATGCCATTGATAGGCTCATGGGGTATGCTTTCATGGTGTGCACTCACGAAAAGATAGGATGAATTGGCATGTGCTCAGTGCCTTCCTGCTGGAGGGATATCATACCAGTTAGTTTGAAACCCTTACATTAAAAAGTATAGTGACTTCAACAATCCCATTTTATTCCTAGCATAGGTTTAAATACTTAAATCTATACTTAACCAGGACAAATATCATATGTAATATAGGCCATGATCTCTGTACTAAATAGTGCAGTTTAGTTCTAAAACAATGTTATTAAAAAAGCATCATTTAGGTGCCCTTTTGGTAAAGGAATGATTGATGCAGCATTGTATTTCAGCAGGCAAAATTCAATCAAATGAACACTGAATTTAGATATCTCTGAAAAACAAAAGTGTAACCTATGCAGAAGGTCACTTTAGAAATAACACTTGTTAGCAACACTGAAGTGACCTCAGGTACCCATATGAAACACAGCAGTGTTTCGAAGTTAGCTAATAAAAAATAATTTGTCACATAGGGTATTTCCATTCCCTTGAATGAACTGACAGCAATGGATGAATGTCACTGAAGAGTCACAGCTGAACCTAGAGAGCTCCTTGGGCAGATGAAGTCACTGGTTTGCTATGTTTATGCTGCCACACATTTCTCGCGGGCCTCTGAGGCCTGTTTTATCAAAAGGAGCCTTGGCATCCAGCACAATGGCATGTTTATGTTAAAAAGAAAGGTCCCACAGCGAGCAGCAGGACAAGGGATGCTGGTAGGAGCGGCAGCAGTGGCTTCCTGTGCCCCAGGCTGGCGTGGGCAGAGCGGGAAATGAGACACCGTGGCTTACACTGCAGACCAGAAACTAGCTCTCAGGCATTAACACACATAGGCCAGTGATAATTTTCCACATTCCCCCAGCTAGGAAAAAGCTCATATGTGGATTTTGAGCACAGCCCTTATAAATATTTCTTTGAAGAAACCTTGGAGATCATTCCTAGTGCTCCCAGAATTGTAGCAGCCAGTGAAAGCTTCTGAACAACCAGGGTTTCCAGGGGGTGAAGTCTTCACTGAGCCTCTCTGTGATAGAACTTGGTTGAAAAGTCCCTGGAGACTCTGCAGTGACCACTCAAGTTTCCCATTTCCCACCCAAGCAGTGCTGGAGGAGATGACAAAGGTGTCCCTGGTAAGCCATGCTTGGTGCTGCACGGGAGGTGACACCCAGCATCCAGCCCAGCTTACGTCAGACAGACCAGCTGAGGGTGGTGCCAAACAGGGCACGGTGCAGACACCTCTGACAACTGCCACAGCCATGCCATAGACGAGCACATCCAGGATGGATACATGGGGGTAGAGGGAAGTATGGCAATTATTTTACTTCCTGGCCTGGGCAGCAGAGTGGGGTTCAGCACACGTTGTTGCTGCTGGCACTCCGTCAGTGGAGTCCCTGATGTCCACAGCGTTGCAAAGGCTGTAGTTCCCATCTGAGTCATTGCCCTCAAGGAGGACTCTGCCAAAGCTGCTGTGGTTAGATGTGGGCATGGTGGGGCCCTCTCTGTTGTTTTGCAGTGTTGCCTTCTGTATCATCTACCTCCCTTTTCATGTGATTTTTTTTTTGGTTCATTTTGACTTATCTTTGAAACATGGCTCCTCTTTTGTTGTTTATCCTTTTTTTCCAGATTTGAAAAAAAATCACTCATTAGTCAAATATTTATTACCATGCTGTCAAACAGCACTAATATTTTTTATTTTTATAGCATCCTACAATCTGCATCTTTTTTCTTTTTATTCCCTCTCTTTCTTCCTTTTTTTCCCTTGCTGTCCCAGTTTTCCCCCCTTTGTCTTGCATGACACCATTCCGCTTCTGTCTCTGCTCTGTTGGTAACAGAAAGGCAGCATCACACACCCAGGGGACCCCTCATCCCTGAGTCTGGCTTCAGAGTGAGAACAAAAACCAGCGGTTCAGCAGATCTGTTGTGATACTTTCTGTATCTTCCATCACACTAAGCATTATACTTTAATGTATTCGTTATTGTTCCTTTTTGTGAGTTGCTACTATCTTTATTTTACAAAAGGGTAACTGTCATAAGGAAAAATTACGTGTCTGATCTTACACATATTTGGAATACTTAAGCTCAGATGTGAGGTCTGCTGAAATCAATTATTCCGAAAGTCACATGCAGACCAGTGAAGCTTTTCAGTAGGGCTTCTGAAAGTCAAGCAAGTGGATGGCCACAACATTCTATGGATAAATCACTAGGAATCTGGCTTTAAGTGATTTCAAATTCCCCCAAGATCTAGTCCTTTCTTGTAGCCAGGGATAGCTACTGGGTATTATGTAGTTCCTACAGAGATAGATGAAACATCTCCATGTTGACCAGTTTTATTCTCATACCTTCAAACTGTTCAGCAATAACACCAATATTTCAAATCTCTTCCCCAACCAGTGAATGCTTCATTTCTAGTACTGTAGTCTTCAGGGTTTTTTCAGCACTTCTGGTGTTCAAGGGATTCCCTCCCTCCCCCACCCCAATTTCAGTCAGCTGGCAGCTGCAATGCACCTACAAAGCTGTGGGTACCATGAATGCCTCTCGTTCTGTTTCTCACATGCTATCTCACCTACTTGCAGTGTCATTCCTGAGGCTGTGGGGGACAAACTGGGTGGGCATTTACAAACTTTTCTCATCAACTGATCTCAGGTATCTGGTAATATTTTGGTAACGTTAATTCAGATTAAGATCTAATTTTTTACCTTTCCTTATTTATATTATAATGGGGCCACATATTCAGCTGCTGAAAATCAGCCTGCACAAAAAGTAAGCTTGGACAGTCAGAATGTATGTGCTTCTTCAAAATAGCATCCTGGGAATTAACCTCATACTTGGTCTTTCCCGTGCATAGCCCGAGAGGAAGGCAGTGATGACATTCTGTGAACTGAATATTAACATTGCATGCTGCACTCCATTCCCAATTCTGAGCAATGATTTATTTGGTTTATAATTCTGAGATGAGATTCGCTTATATTTTCTTGTTTGGCATGCAGTTGGTTTGACACAGTAATTAAGAGCCAGCACACTCCAAAGCACCCGGCTAATTATTGAACCCTCTCAAGCAAGGGAAACAGTAAATTAGCTGAGCAGTGGAAAGGGAAATAGGTCAGTTGAAAAATACGTTTTTATGAGCTGATACTGGATTTGACAATACAGATGCTGGCAAGAATGAAAGGAATCCAAGTTCAGTCTTGAAAAAGGTATATTTTTCACAGAGAACATGTCTCTTCTGGGAACCTTTAATTTAATGTACATTGGTTTCCTATTTTAAGAAAACAATTTGCCATTAACACTATGCCAGCCAGACTTACATTTTTTTAAGCAAAAGCTCTTTGTTCTAAAGTATTTAATGGCCCAAAGAAGAGGAAATTGGCTGTGACATTTCAGTTTTTGCATTGTAAGGAGAAAATAGTCGAAGGTCTAAAAGTATCCCTGAAAACACCTCCTTCTCATCATTGTAATATATCATAAGCCATGTGACAACAAAGACATTTCTTTCTGAGCCTAGCATTGTTTTTAATCAGCTAAATCTGCAACTGAGACTGTCTTCACATAGAACTGATGACTCAAATAAAAATTTTGTTTACCTGACTAATTTGATGACCTACTCTGCACTACAGTGTCTCCAGTTCATCCTGCTTCCTTTACCTGAACACAAGTGACAATTGTCCTGAATTGCATATTCGTCTGGGGGAAAATCTCAGCAGGCTTTGTGCTGTGGGGCTGTTTTTCTGTTAGGCACCGTTCAGCTCCATTCTCTATTTGATCATCCATCCTGGAGGAATACTGAAGGTATATTCATATATTTTTTGGTCTGTGGCCGTGAATGGACAGGTGAGGTAGATGGTACATGTAAATAAGATTAAGAAAATTCATCCTGTGATGGATTAATGCCAAGGCGTATATTGTGGAGGTCAAAGATGGGGGCCTTATCATTATCACCCAGCAGAACTCAAAGGGAGTCTTGGTATTCAGATTATTCCCCCAGCATTGAATTCAGACGTGAGTCAATCACAAGGTTGTTTATTGTCAACTCAGAAAAAATAAAGTGAGACTGGTTTATGTGTAGACTGAGGCCAGTGTGGAAACATTCCTAGACAGGGTGGAGCCCACAAGGCGAGCTGGTGCTGTCACCGGGGAGGGAGCAGGTCCCAGTTTGCACTGAAGCTGGAGAGACAGAGCTTTGCGATATGATCTATTCGTGGTGAAATTTGCTTAGGAGGTTTTTGCCCCTTATCTCTCTACCTCACAGCCCTGGCCACTCACTCCTGCCTGCATTACAGCTTCTCGCCTGTCCTTAGTTGGGCTGTGACAAGTGAGTGTGGGGCCAGGCTATTGAGCAGGTTTCTAAAGCAGTCTAGGTTAAAAACAACCTTCCAAAATAATTTTGCATTTTTGAGTTTTAAACCAAAACCATTTCAGCGGCCCGATTTTACACACAACCCCTAAAAGTACCTATATAAGCACAACTGACATGGTAACAAACTGACTTACTGAAAAGTAACTCAGCTTCTCAAATCTAAAACAAATGCGTCATGGAAGTATACACAAAGAAACTATGCCGCCTTGCTGGTGAAGGAAAAGTGCAGGGGCTCTACTTTCTTCCAATATCAAAATTGTAATGACCACAAACATTCACTTAATGTTAATGAATCACACTGCCCTGATGGATCAAGGTCCTACAGGCTCAGTGCTTTGAAATCAGTAGAAGTTTTGCCTCCCCTTTGTTGTGAGCTAAGATTAGCCTAGAGAAATGAGGCTCATGGCTGACCTGATCACTCTCTACAACTCCCTTAAAAGACAACGTAGCCAAATGGGTCAGTCTCTTCTCACAGGCAACCAGTGACAGAAGAGGAAACAGCCTCAAGCTGTGCCAGGGGAGGTTCAGAGTGGACATCAGGAGAAAATTCTTCACTAAGAGGGTTGTCAGGCATTGGAATGGGCTGCTCAGCGGGCTGGTGGAGTCACCATCCTTTGAGGTGTTCAGGGAATGGCTGGACATAGCACTCAGCACCATGGTCTGTGTGACAAAATGATGACCAAAGGTTGGACTCGATTATCTCAGAGATCTTTTGCAATTCCATGATTCTCTAAGATTTTTTTCCTATCTTTTCTTCAGAGAAGGACTTGTAGTTTTAATATAGATTAGTATTTGAACATAGATTACATTTTACCATATATCAACATAGAATCTGGATCATGTGACTATTGAGAGACTGGGAAAGGATGCCAGGAGTTCCATCAAGATAAGCCCTCTGTCCTGAGATGGGCTCACTCATACCTACAGTCCTCCTGGTACTATTTGCCTAAACTTTTTTTGGACAAAACTTTATTTTAAAATCCACACATCATCTTAGGTAATCTATTCCAGAGTTTAGCCGAGGAATTTCCTCACCATCTAGTCTGTGTTTGACAAACAACCAATATTTCATAGCCACACATCAGTGCAGATGAATGTAATTCGCAGTGGAAACAGCAGTGGCAGTAACCCAGAAACTTGGCATGTCCCTGAGGATGTTTGTTCCTTTTTCTTCAGCCAAAGGAACCCAGTGATTTAGTGAATACTGTTAACAAATACAGTTGGGGTTGCTGACATTTCTGTGCATACATTAACTCAAAAAGAATTGGAAAATCAGTAATTTTCTCTTAAAGTTGTAATTCCTTGCCAGGGAATATTGGTAGTTTACTAGTGTAATAAGTTTACTAGTGGCATAAACACATGGACAGA
>VYZR01120574.1:0-14607 GCA_013400675.1 Oxylabes madagascariensis
CATGGAGCCTCCTGGTCAGGGAGAGGGCACCAAGAGACATTTTGTGAAGTGACTCAATACCTTTTGTAGGACACTAGAATCAGTGGACCATTAAAATTCCTTTTAGTCCAGTCCCACATTAAATCCCTAAATCCCAATAAGAACAGGATATCAAATCAAAGGAGAGAAGGTATTAAGAAAGCCAAGACAGAAGAGGAGGTGTCTGAGGAGGCCTTTGTCCACTGTCACAGCAATGGTACAAAGATCCAGGACAAACACATCTTCGCTGAGGACAGATGACAACCTGAAATTCTTCATTTTTCTCTCTGTAGCCAGATGGAAGTTTTACAGCCTCTGTAGACTCTCCCATATTAAGGAGAGGAGTATTTCGAACCTGAGGTTGTATTGCTATGTTTTGTGTAGAAAAAAGGCAGAAAGTAGAGGCCAATTAGGTTCTGAGCAGGACAAACAGTCTCCAAGCTGAGTCTTTCCAGCAGTGGATGATGCAGCAGTCCTGGAAGCAGTGCAGCACAGTTAGAGGGGGGCCCAGGACCAGGCTGATCCCCCACATTACTGTAGCAGCCATGAATAAGCCATTTCCATAGGCAGGACAGCAGGATCTGTCAGGAAAAGCAAACAGTGGTTACAAGCAGAAGTCTGGTCAGTTGGTAAAACCATTCTCTGAGGGA
Organism: Oxylabes madagascariensis; assembly: GCA_013400675.1. Lineage (NCBI taxonomy): Eukaryota > Metazoa > Chordata > Aves > Passeriformes > Timaliidae > Oxylabes > Oxylabes madagascariensis. The sequence continues at coordinate 669 of VYZR01120574.1, forward strand.
TGTGCATGCCCTTAACTGGAGGACAGATCCATACTGAATTAGCTTTTCTATTATAAGGATGATGACTCAATTTATTTCTACAGGGTGCCCTTGCCAAAAGGCTTTTTGTCTGTGTAGTTCATAATAAAACAATTAAAAACCCCATTAATGCTAAAATCTTACCAGGCTAGCACAGAAAGGGTCTTTCCCTTCCCACAGAGCCAAGAGCTGCCAGACTTACAGGTCTCATGGGAATGGAAAGAGTATGGAATTATTTTTGAAGGCTGGAAGAGGCTAGATGGGAAAGATTACAGGAGGTCACAGGTTTTGCACTCAGAAATCGTTGCTGTTTGACACATTGTTACAGTGAGGAAATCTGTGTGAACATGTCTTGTATTGGCTCTGTGCAATAGAAGGTGAGGTGTAGTTGAGGAAGGATGAAGGATCCAATATTAGAGGGAATTCATTGACTTCATTATGGAGGGAAACTTCAGTTAAAATTAATCTGAAAAAGGGAAAGAAAGCCTTGAGATTCACAGCTTCTGCCAGGCCACCAGTCTATGGCACTGTTCCCACTAAGTGGAGCAAAACTGAGCTGGCCAGCCAGGACACCTGTCCCAAGCCAAAATTTTCCAGCTTTGTCCATCTGTTTTTCAGATGGTCCCATCACTTTAGTCTAAGCAGCGAGAATCAGGAGTATACAAAGAGAAATCTCCTTAACACTCCATTCCTGCCTTGGATTGGGGCACCTCTGGCTTCCCCAGGCTTGCCCAGAGCAATATCTGGAAGCCACAAAGCAATGTTCTTGGTGTAAGTGACAATATAATCTGTGCTACAAATTCTTCTGTCACAGGAGCAGGAGATGCCATGCAGAGCAATGGCTCATTCAGCTTCTGCCTTTATTCCTGCCTACATCCAGCTATCCCAACTCATCAGTGTGAGGATATGGAAGTTCCCTACATTTTCTTGTGTGACCTATCCCTAATCCCTGTGGAACTTGGCTGTTGTAACACCTGCAAAGCTGTAGGATGCCCAAAGACATGAGTGACTGATGGAGCACCCAATGATTGATGAAATGGTTTGCATGGCAGAACAGGGGACAGACACTTTCATGCACATCTCTGCTGGTTGGGTACTGGATCCTTTGCAATGGGAGGCAGAGCCTGGCACAGCCACATTTGCTAAATTGCTGCAGTGCCACTTTTCTCCAGGCATACCTACCTTTAATTGACTCATTTTCCCAGCCATTGTGTCCTAGGTCCTGGGAAATGAAAAATTTTCTTCGAAGGGCAGCTAAAGGTCTCACCTTTAACCATTGAAACTTCTAGCTTAATCCCAAATTTACTCTGAACCCAAGTTAGCAGATTGTCAGCACAGGTAGAAAATCAGGAACTGCAAGCAATCAAGCTATTGAGGCACTGGGGACCTGGCCACTCAGCAGTGCCAGTACAAACATGCTGGAGTGGAATCTCATCAGTCTGTGAAGTTCGAGTGTTATTTTGCAGTGTGATTCCTCTCACTAGAACTCACATCAGTATTTGAAACCATTTGATAGCCCATTCCCACCCCAAACCTTATTCCTTTGGTTTAGATGTGGTTGCAGCTCAAGGCAAGTTTGGGGTCTGCAGGCAACTAAAGCAAAACACGCAGTCTGAGCTGCTGCACATAAAACTGGGATTTCCACGCATGAGAGGCTGTGGCTGTGACCAGGACAGCTGCTCCTATGACCTGCTTTGCAGGAACACACAGGGAGAAGGGATGCAGCTAGCCGGGGCTGCCACTTGCTGTAACCATGGAGCGGGAAGGGCTTGTAGATGTTTTTGTTTACAGAGCACAGAAAAATGGGAAAAAATTTGATAGACACTATTAGTCACTAATATCAGGATTAATCACACACAGCAGGATAATGTGGTTTGTATGAGTCAGCCCCAAAATGCCAAGGAGCTGCTGGAGGAGCTGCTCCAGGTGCACACACACACCTGAGTGAGGGGAGCATCTCTAAGGCTTCTGCTGGAAACGTGCTGGGTTTCCAAGACCTCGGCATTGGGTGATGGATCTCAGTACGAGGTTGCCCTGAGCTGCTGAAACAAAGTCTAAACCTTCACACACTGCCCAGCCCCGTGTGCTTTGATACAGGATCTGTTTTAACCACTCCTTGGCATCTTTTACTGTGCACACATCAGAAATCTAGTGACATAGGAGGAGAACTTAAAAAATGAACTTCTTAAGTTAGGCTCTCTGTCCGTACTGAGTGTTGAGGAATACATCTGGTCCAAGTAGCTCAGCTTGCAAACTGCAGGTTGAGATGCAGATTGAGCTCCGGGTAGGGGCCCAAGACAAGAGGCTGTGAATTGCCGCCTTTTGGGATAACAGGAGGACAGGTGATGCCAGCCAGGCAAATGGACATGGAGGGACACATCAGGAGCCGGGAATTGCCAGGCTTTTGGAGATGAAGAGGGGTGACTGCCAGTGAGGTGGATGCACACAGAGACAGGGACTCAGGAGGAAGAGCAAGACTTACGTGTTGGAAGAGTGTGAGGTTATAAAAGCTCAGGGGTTCCTTTATTGTGAGTCCTCCTTGGAGGAATAAGTGGCTTTATGGAACCAGACATAAGACTCTGAGATGGGTTAAACTGGGAAGCAAACCTGGTCTGGCTGCCTGTGTAGGGAGTCCAGCAGGACACCCTTTGGCTCACTGGATCTGCCCGCTGTGAAGGGGCTTCTGTCCCAGCAGTGAAAGTCTGGCACTGGGAGCGTGACTTCCAGAGAGTCTCGTGAATGGTCTTGGGAAGTTTCCTTAACACTGAGGGCACTGAAAGCACGCAGCTTGCGTCTGCTTTTCGTGAGTGTTCAGTACTTATTGGATGCCATGAACATATCTGAGGACCTTTATTTGTCTTCTGCTTTATTGGCCTCGGGAGCTTGACTTCATGAATTACTTTTTTAAACTTGGCTAAAGCTCTTATCACCAAGAGATTGACACAAGGGTGCTCCACAAAATGCTTGTGACTTTGTAGGCGCTGAGTCACCGTCACAGATGCTGCCAGTCCTGACCTCTTCACTGAAAAGTCTCAGTGTTTACACTGCTGCCTTTTCAACACTCTTCAAGCAGTAAAACGGCAGCAATCTTGATTTGTGAACCCACTCCCTGGCTGGCACTGGGTGACAGGTAACCAAGCCTCTCTCCTGGAGGCTTTTGGGCTAAAACACATCACCGTTTTTTACTTTTCTGAATCTGCATGTGGCGATGAACAGACTCCCAGAGGCACTGATGGAAAGAAACTATTTCTGGCTATTTATCGATGTAAAAAAGATCCAGTTTCCAGATGAAGTATTAAGCAGTGGTTTGGATTCTGCTCCCTTCCTAGGCAACTCCTGGAGATGCTCACAGTCTGGGCTTCCTGGACCTTCCCAAGATTTTGAGATGAAGGAGCAGAGATGGTGATGTAAGATATATTCCCTGATAGGGAATGCTAACTCTCGCCCTCAGTTTCCTGCAGTTGGACTCTCCTCTTTGATCCCTCCTCAGAGAAGGGCTGGGTTTTAGATTGCTGGGGCTAAGTGCTATTTCTGAAGAGCTTGTTGCCAACAGTATGAACCACGTGCTTACAGGAACTTTGACACTTTCAAATTAACATATTTCATTTTTATCAGCACCCTGCTGTTGCTTTGAGATTATGCTAAAATGTAGACTGCTTCTTAATTACTTCAAATACCAAGGTTTAATTACAATGCCTCTGAGTTAAATTTCAAGCCAGCCAAACTTTCAGAGCCATGTAGGAGACAGACACACATACCCATAGCAAGTTCATCCTTCAAAAAAGATGAAGATGGTTAATGTTACTGATTTCCCAGCACCAGTATTTCCTCTTTGAAACACAGAACATGTTAACTGGAGCATTCAGCACCCGTCTAACCATCTCTGGGCTGGGGTATTCCATCTGGACCACAGCTGCAAGAGTGAGTCTGCATTCCTGCAAGAGGAAGAGTTAAACCAGGCTTCATTATACAGTTCCAGGGAAAACACACACCCATCCTACTGCATGGGCATCCTTCCCCGTGGGCAAGGTAAAGGTGCATTAAGAAACAAATTGCATGTGGGCTGGTTTTTACAGCACAGCTGAAACCTTCCTGTGAGCAGCTGGATTCCTGGCCAGCCTTGAATCCAGGAATGCAGCAACGCTTGCTGTTTGCTGTGAGCCATGCTACATTTCGATAGAATATCCCATTTTATTTTCCAGATGGAGAGTTTAGAGACCATGACCTTGAACACAACAGCTGCAGAGTTTGTGTGGTAAATCAACTAACTGAAGGATGACAAGTATTTTTGCCCTTGACAGACAAGAAGGTGTATCAGGCTTAGTTCCAAAAGCATGTCTGAAGTCATGGATACCAAGAGAAAAACTCCAAAAACATCAGCTTTAGATTTTGGCAAAATCAGGTGCTGGAAAATACTCTGGAAATGATCTGCCAGCTGTAGGTATTTCCCAGGAGGAGAAAAGGAAACACCTGGCTGAGGCACACCTGAGCTGTGACGCACACCCAGTGCTGCTGCTGTGGAGCTGAAGGTGTCTGAGCCTGTAATTCAGACAGCTCCAGTGCCAGTTTCCCTTTTAAAGCTGTGGCAGTCAGGGAGAACTGGAATGGTTGGTCAGTCAGACAAACATCTGCTCGATGAGAGGTACCAGCACTCACTGCCTTGTCTCTGACTCTGCCAGAATAGTGAAGTTTCATCTTCCTTTCAATGCTTTCAGCAGTGAATGAGGATGAAGCATTCAAGGAAAGCATCTTCTGATTATACTCTGGGGACTGTAATCTTGCAGTTCTCTTAGATGCTGCATCTGTGTCAGAAACTTACAATTAATTTATACTGTCTTAAAAATTAACAGTCAGGATTTAAAAGACTGTGGAGTGTTTTCGTATTGCAATATTTACTGATTTCCTCAGAGCCCAAGGTCTGAAGTCACATTTCATCGGGGAAAAAAAATTTAGTACTTTTTTAAAACTTGAAAATCATTAAGAATTAGACATCATCATCATAATAATGTTAAAAAAATAAATCTCAGACCTGCTGAAAAAAACCTTTGACTTCTAGGACAGCTTCATGACTTTTAGGGACCATGGCATTATTTTCTAAAATGTATTGTTGTCAAATCTGTGATTTAGCTCATAAAAATCTTTGTTGCTTAGGGATAATAACACATCCTGGGGTTAATGGATTCTGTAACCTCCTGAGTTTCGGTTATTTCTAAGAAGCAGGCACTGGCAGCTGGCTGGAGAGCACTTTATTAGCCAGCATCCCCGGAGAGCAGACACGAGGACACTTGATATCTTTTTGGCTTAGAGGATATGGCAAGGACACAAAGCTCCTCAGAGCACCTTGGAAAATGAGAGAACAGCAATGACACAGCCGAAAACGTGCTGTGCATCCCATTGACCAGGGCTGCCTTGGAATAGGGATTCTGCCATCCCTGCCTGCCCTGTCCCACTGCCACCACAGCTGGGGAGCGGGGTGAGTCTGACCTGCACCCTGCCCTGATGTAGCAAGTGTAAATAATTTCTGTTTTTTATATAAAATAATACTACAATGTCTACATTAAGCATTAACAAATTAGAATGCATTTTACACATTTTTAAAAATCTAATGATGTTTGAAAACAAAGGGCTGTATTCTTGAGAAACCATAATCAACTTTTTAAACACCAGATCTTACATAAATTCTCTCCCTCTCTATCAGATCAAATCCCATTCCTTTAAGGCATTGCAGATCCTGTTTCCCTTCTTGGTAAATACAAGTTGCTGTTCTCTTTGGAAACCCACATTTGAACTTCTGGGCATTCAACATTTAACTTTTTAATGTTTTTTTCAAGAGAATAATTAGTGATATATATAGTAAATAGATATCTAATGAAAATGTAAATACATAATGCATGTATGTACATATACAGGTAATTAGTATTAACAGATATTAAGAGGGTTTTACTGGTTAAAGTATGTAAATATAATTAATTCATCTATCCCTAAAGAAGATAAAAAGTCTTCATTTGAAAATGAAATATTTCAAAATCAAACAGACAAAATGAATTTCTGATAAAGCCTCATCTCACTTTAAAAAAAAATTCTATTGATCAGAAGGGTTCTGTCTCAATGGGAAGTACAGCATCTTCTGAAAGACTTCAGCTCTGGTCAAGGAATCTGTATTTGGACATACACATTTCTGTTTAGCTGCTGACTCTGTCATCTTTTAGTGATATCAAGATGTCCTCTACAATATCAATGACAATCCTAAATGTGAAATACTCCAAGGCTTTGAGTTTGGTTTGGTTTTTTTTGTGGAAATCTTATCTTGCTTTTGTCCAACATGTATTATACCCTGAATTCAACTTGTTAAATTCTGTTGTGCCAGGGATCTGTCAAATTAGACCTGTGCCAGTGTTCTAGTTTGAAAACTGATTTACAGTTCTTAACAAATCCAAATCATGTTGTCTGACAGTCTGATTTCAAATGAAGCAGCAGCACACTTTTTGCAAGAGGTGGAAGACAGCTTACCTGAAAGACATTGGTCTCAGTAAAATTGCCAGTCTCCAAATCACAGTGATTCTGCAGCAGGAGGGAAAATGCCAATAAAAAAATGAGCCAGATGAAATGATGTGTCATTTACAGGAGAAACAGGCAATAAAAATCATATTTCCCTCTTGGTTCAATTCCATTCCTTCAGCACAGTTTGAATATAATTTGATATAAATGTACCCTTTCCACAGCAACTGTTCTTATAGAGATTTACCTCATCTTGGTTTCAAGTATCCATTTGCAGGTCAAGCACCATAAAAGGTTTAAAATATGACATTAAAAAGACAACAAATAAAAATGTTTCAGATATAAATAAGTTCACAGACCAAAGGAGGGCAAGGTACTAAGAGTATACTGCAAAGCTAGATGGGTCTATGCTGTGTAATGAGATAATTTTGGAATAGAGCATGAAAAACAGCCCTTAAGGAAACAAGGCTGAGACAGCTTTGGTCTGTGCTCGTATTCCTTAGCCTCCTTCTCCAGGCATGGATGAAGGGGATGCCCTGTGGTGATGGCAAATGTGTGCAATTTGTTATTTTAAGAAGAAAAACCTTCATTAAGAGACCAGGGTGTCAGCAAACACATCAGCTCAGAACTTTTGGTTCACAAATTCTTGTTTATTAAACACTATGTTACCTTCCAGCACCGTTACCAGCCTGAACCTTGCCTGCACACAGCAGCTGTAACCTGTTAATTATCATGAACTACACCCAAGTTACTCTCCAAGCAAGAGGGCTCTTACACAGGACTAAAGATACTACTTATAGCTCAGTATTGTGATAAAAGCAGGGGAAATGAGAAACAGTATAAACCCCATTTTGTGAATAGTTTCACAGAAACAGAAAATGGAGGTGTTGGGCCCTTAGGCTTTAACCTCAGGCTTTCAAGGAATTCAGAGTCATTCCCCTGACACACCTCTGCATCCGACAGGAATTGCCTGGGCAATTTTGGGAATCTTCTTTTGAGAGCCTGCCCATGCTCAGACAGTGAGCTGAGCTGGTACCCAGGCCACCTTCTGCCCGGGAGTCACAGAGCCGGGGAAGAGTGGCAATGAATCACGAATAATTTGGAGGTGGCTGGGCTGGGTGTCCTATCCAAAGCAGGACAAATTTTGAAGGTAGTGCCAGGAGGCAGCACCAGGAGGTAATGCCTCTGAGCCAAGGGGTGACTTTAGCCTGAGCTCAGCTTTGTGTAATGCAGGATTAACTGGAACTGGTGCGTGTCTGGAGGCCTCGGGCATGGCTGGGGCAGGCGTGGCATTGTCTGCACCTCACTGTGTTGATATCGCTGTTATCTCTTATGGATTCTCACTGAAAGGTTTCACAATTTCCTGCTCCTGGGCTAAATAAGGAAAGATCGTGGCTTTGGCACCGAAAAAAAAGAGCTGAGGGACAGCAAAGACAATTCTAACATAAGGTGCCTGTTCTAAGGTGCAAGAGTCTAATGCCATGAATGCCATGTTAAACTACCTATGTGGAAAATTACTTTAGCAGCCTTCGATCCTGGAACAAACAAACAAAGTAAAAGATGCAATTAAAAGATTAAACACCAAGGAACTGCAAGGAAGCAAACAAGGAGAGATACTGAAAACTTGGCATGATTGGAAGAGCGATAAACACCAGCTAGTTTTTCCAGCAGAAACATGGGCACAGGAAAATCTTTCAGACAAGGGGAATATGACACTGAAATCAGACTGCAACACTTGGAAGGGTGTTGCACTTTGTGGGGCCCGGCAGGGTGCTCTCCTGAATGTCTCCTGCAGAGTAAAGGAAGACACTGAGCTACAGCTAAGGAAAAAGTCAGGTAAATTGCAGACAGAAAACATCCGCCATACCCTCACTGTAAGGCTGTTAGTTCAAGAAAGCAACAAATGGAAAAAGCTACTCCTCACAGCCCTCAGAAAAGAGAGTTTTAGATATCTTTCCTATCACAATTTACTCCATAGTGTGCTGAGGCTTTGTGTTGGGGCAAGGAAAATAACACACCAGGGTGCAAGGCCAAGATGCACTTGGCACTGTTGAAGAAAACGTGTGCTCAGGTAGATGCTGTGAGAGAAACACCGATGTCAAACAAGGTCCCCTCATGTCTTGTGTGACACTCTGAGGGGCCACGCATCGCTGGACACAGCAGCTCCTGGCTCAGCTGTCCTACGTGGAAGGTCTGGAGTTTGTTGGCATTATCATTCCTTGGACGTGCACAGCCTGAAAGGGAGGCAGCAGCAACGGGAGTCAGATGAATCCAAGCTGGGAAAACAGAGGTATAATGAGAATCTCAGCTTTGAATCCTGTCTGCATGTCAGTGCACAGAAACACAAATCAATCCTCCTGTCTTGACAGCAGTAGGACAAGGCAGAGGGCAAAAACACACAAGCCATCCTGGCAGCTGCATCCCCAAGATTAACAAGACTTGTTAATTGAAAATCTACAGCTGTCCACAGCAAACTTTCAGTGCTAGTTATTTGTGTCTTCACATCTGGGTGTAAGTGCTGGAAGGGTGAGGACAAACGTGCAAGGGCTTTACCCAGGCCACCTATAAATTAGTCCTCCCTGTGATTAGTGTTTTGTGTTGCAGTGGGATAGCAGGTGATGGAGGCTTATCTAGGGAAGCTGCCACATTAAAAGTGGACATTCTATTCCTGGAAGTGTTCAAGGCCAGGTTGGATGGGGCTCTGAGCAACCTGGTCTAGAGGAAGGTGTCCCTGTCCGTAGCAGGGCAATGGAACTAAAACATCTCTAAGGTCCCTTCCAAAAAACCATTCCAAGATTCTATGAGTCTCTGAAGTCAGTGTCTGGCAGCCCCACAGACCACGCAGTCTGAATGCCATCACAGAAGCCTTTAAAACTAGTCCCTGAGCAGAATCCCAGCTATTAATACTCTTCCTCAAATATCATGGAATTTAACAACCTGAAGGGTGTGCAAAGAGCACTGTGCAACAGGCGGAGACGGCAGAGCTGTGCTCAGTCCCTGTACACTTTAAATAGAATGGAAAAGGTTCAGATACGGAAAAGAGCAATGAATGAATCACAAGACAGAAATCCCACTAAAGTCAACATGAACATTGCAGCCCATTAATTTCAGCAGGAGGTTCGGGGATTAAATTGGTTGTTGAGTCTGGGCCCAAGTCCACTTAAAATAATACGAATTACTGAGAGGGCAATAACTCACTCTAAAGGTCACCAGGGCTCTGAGGTGCAGCAGCAAGAGACCCCCTGCTCCTCCTGAGCAACAGCTTTGCTCATAAATTCCCATGTAGTGGTTGCAGACCCCTGAGTGGGTCAGGGCCAGCGGAAGGGGAACTGAAGGGATGGTTTGCCAGGGAATATGACGTGACTGAAATGGGCAGAATGAAACCAGGGGAGGAAAAAACCACACATGGTTCCCTCAGATATGGGATGGTTCTTCCTGCACAAGTGTTTGGAAAAGGGACGTGGCTGCTAAATAGTGCTGGAATTTTCACTCCAGCTCTAAAAAAGTCTGTTTCATGTTCTCAGCCCAGAATCTGTGTTCCTCTCCTCCTGGCTGTGTCCCCACGAGTCACTGCATGAAGCTGGCTGTGAAAGCAGAGCGTGTGCTCCAGCCAGCACAGGCTGCCATTGCCCAGCTCACACACAGCCATTCACAGCCTCCTTCCTCAGGATCCACGGGATGCACGGGATGCTGCTAAATCAGACACCACACTTCGATCTCTGAACCACCAAAGAGTTACACTGCCAGGAGACAACATCCCAAAAATAAGCCAGGAAGGAGCTGGAAATGAAATACTCTCCAGGTAGCAGATTGAGTTCCAGGCAGGTTTTAAAAAATACTGCAAAATACTCTTCTCCAAAAAAGCCTTTCTACTGCAAAGTACAGATACTTCTTCAAGCCTCATAAAAACTGATGAAAGAGCCTACACAAAATAATGATTTCCACAAGAGACCCTACACAGATACACGAGGAAATCTACTGGTTTGATGTTGGTATTTTGTGTGAAGGTGTTTCAGTAACACCACCATGAAGGGCAATGAATGGAATTTGACAGCATTTAGAAGGGAACAGAACTCATGTGCTTGCATTCCCTGACCTCCTTTGTGCAAGTGAACAGTGCAAGGTGAACTCTGTAACAAACACATCAGAGCAGCTGTTCAACAAAAACCTTGCAGATTGACCTTACTGCTAATTTCAGATGTATTCTGTAAGAAAGAAACACTTTATCTCCAGGAAAAACAAATAAAACAGACTAGAACATCAACTCTAGCAATAACATGAAGTAGAATATGCTTAAAGAAAATAAACTGTCACTATTTGCTTACATCTATTAACTTTGCTGATTCATGTATGTTTTGTAAAATGCACTGAAAAGAAAAACAGAGAGGAATTAAGGTACACACAGTTTTGATTGGAAGGCCCTGCAAACTGACTCATTTTGTGTCTGCTCTGGTGAGAAAACACAGCTGCAGCCCCCGGTGCATGTAAGTCCATACAGACTGACAGAGTCCATGCTGGCACTGACAAAGAGAGGATGAGGATGGCTGTAAAGCCATCACCACTGCAGCCCTCCTGTGCAGGCAGGACGGGCCAAGGGCAGCAGGACAAAGTCCTCCAGTCTTCTCTATCTGACAGAAAGGCACAAAAAAGTTCTGTTGGGATGGCTTAACAGCCAAGAGCATCCACAGCAAATCCCCCAGTGTGAGCAGCTTGCAGGGGAAGCTATTTTAAGTGCTTCAATACAGCAATGGCTTTATTACAACCATATCGTACTTATACTGGCGTAAAAATATACTTTATGACCCCCACTAATTTTGCAAAAAATATTCTTTTACTATTTTCAGCTGCCCATGCTGTTGGCAGAAAAAGAGAAATTCTGGAGAAATTCTGCCAGAGATCCTGCACAAAGCCAGTGACAGCTTCTGGGAGAGTGCCACAGGAAGCATGGAAAAGAATTATTTGTATTAATGCAGCTACAAAGCCTTTTTTTTCTGTGGATCCCAAAGTACCTTAAAAAGTTACAGTCTTTCACAGTGAAGAGAAAACATCCAGAGATCATCTGGTAGGCCAAAAAATGAGACAGGCAGCACCCCTGATCCCAGTGTTGTCCCTTTCCTATCTCTGCACTGAGTAGGCACTGGAATCATCACCTGTGGGGCAGCCTCTGTGTTGTAGGGAGATGAGGATAGGTACTGTCATGATAAATTGGGCAAGTCCTGCAGGACACCAGCATTAAGGTGTTGCAGAGGAGGTTTGGAGAACTCAGCAATGCAGGTCAGCCATAACTTCCCTCTAATGTCAGAGGCTAAGAACTACATCCAGCAGCTCTTGTTATATGTGACAATGGATCCATAGGTCTTAACATTAAACAAAAAACCAACACCTGTAAAAAAAAAAAAAACAACAACAAAACAAAACAGCATGAGATCAAAGAGAAATACCTGCAAAGAAAACAAGACAAGACTTCAAAGCCCTTCATTGATTCTGTCACACTAAAGTCCCCATGTCCTGAGGCATCACTTTGCATCTCTGTTTTGTGTTTAGATACCACAACCACCACAGTGTCTTCAAGTGTAATTAACTGACACTGAAATTGCTTATGCTGCTTGCCTTCCCATGAAGGCCTCAGAGGCTGGCACACATCCCAGCACATTACTCACTCTAACACAAGATGTCAACATCTCAGAGCAAGGACTCCTCTCGCTGTCAGAGTTTCAGAGCTCTCACCATCCACGTTGCCTGCACTGGCAGTGGACCATGTTCAGTTTTGCCTGTGAAGAGCTGCTAGACCAGAGGGTTTAATCTGGGCTGCTTCACTGGCAGGAGGTGAAAGCCCCACATGCTTCATATCACGTCTGTGAAATCATCGGACCTTACAAGGGCCCTTTAAAAGGTTAATCCTTGACAAGCAAATAGTAACTTTCATTCAAATATCCTGAAAAAGGGGAGAGGGATTGGAAAAGGATGAGTAAAATCGCCATGAGTAGCAAAATACCACTGTGTAATGTCTGAAATTGTCATCATTTCACAGCAAAATTGCATCATTATTGGACATAAGGAGAGGAGTGCCAGACAGCCCTGGTGATGGCTGCATATACACATACATGTGCACATACATATACATATGTGCATATACAGTCTGTAGGACGTGTGTTTACTCCTTCAGNCTCTACTCTCATAAACGAGAGGACCCATCAAAGAGAGCTTCTAAGGTAAATACATCCTCTTAGCAGGGCCTTATCTGTGCCCAGCAGATCAAAGAGCACTCCTGCACTGCTGCACAGTGTGCAGGCTCTATCACCAGTACTCTGCAGAGCAGCCTGCCTGCCTTGATGACTTGCAGGCCTGTGAGACATGCATCACACGTGGAACTCGTGATGCCAGCAGAGTTAAGAAAACAGTTCTTCAATCTCAGAAATAGCTCCCCTCCTTTTGCCAAACATGCCTGTGTGATAGGGCCGTGTTTGACACGTAGTTGTAATGTCAGTATCCCAGGGACCATTTGTCAACCCTGGTATGAATCTCTTGGCTCAACACAAGAACTGTTACCATCCAAGGAGAGTCTCTGGAGTGGACAGGGATAAGTGCAGTCTCATTTTCTTACTACTTCCAGGAGCCTTTTAATGATACAGCTGTGTTTGCCCTGTGAATTTCTTGGAAAAGCCAAGTGGTAGTGAAGTGTGGGGTCTAGCAGAAAGTAGTACAAGTCTGGGAAGAAAGAAGGGAAGTACCTTTTTTTTTTTTTAATGAAAGATCTAGTGTAAAACTGTTCTGCTCTGACATTCAACTTGTTCTGTGGAGTTCTGGGTGCTGTACCTGGTCATGGTTTCATTAACTGTAGCTGGGAGTCACCACGTTGTTGAAACTCATTTAAATATACAAATCCTAAGCAGAGCCTCGGGCTTTTGAAGACCATTCCCAGTCCTGAAATTGGGGCATGTGCCTGCACACAACCGAGACCAGCACATCATGGAATCCCTACCATAAACTAACCTCAAATAAAAAGAAGAATAGGGACTTCAAGTTTTCCTTCAGGACTAATAATGTGGCAGTAAACAGAATGGTGCCAAGCTCAGGACTGTAACATTGATGGGATAACATTGAATGACACGGAGAAATCATCTACACTGTAATGGCATAGGGTGATTGCTGGTTTGTTGAGGTCACTAAGAATATTCTTGACAGTAAAAGATGGGGCAGTGAATGATTTGTTCTCCCATTTTTGCACATCCTAAATGACGAAGAGCTCATCAGACTTGCAGCCTTGATCTAAGGACAAAGGTGAAAGAGCCTCCTAAGCCCCAGTTGCAGCTCATGGCAGATAAAATCCACTGCATTCATCCCTTGGACTGAGTGCTGCCCTGCCACAGTCAGCACAGGACCTCCTGCACAGGGCAGGGGTTCAGCACCCCAGGGCCTTGTG
>VYZR01120574.1:15891-33924 GCA_013400675.1 Oxylabes madagascariensis
AAGAACACAGGAAACTTCACAGCACCCAAGGAGTCCAAGTGAAGGGACTTCTCAAAGATGCAAATTAATTTTATCAGTCACCAAAAAGGGATAATTCAAAAATGTGTTTGAGAGTGTTCTCAGGACCTGCATGTGCCCTGAAATACTCACTAGCCACCAACACTTGTGATTTTCTAAAAATGCTTTCCATTTGAACTTTTTTCTCTGTCTCCATTGCCTGGTGAAAGACACGTACACACAAAACAGACCAGGCAGGAGGAGGTGGCAGAACTTCTTATACCCAAAGTGCTGTCAAATATACAACACCAAGCATGAAGTTGGCAATCTTAGGTCAGTTCTAAAATCAGTAATTTCCAACAANAAAATACTAGTAGTATAACCAGAAAACATCGTGTACTACACTAAAAAGATTCACATGTTCTATGAAGAGAAGAGCAGAGAAGTTAAAAAGCAGAATAAATAAGACTTTGACTAAAAAGAAACATGCAGCGTAGTATTCAAAACAAACCCCTAGCATCAGCATAACACTGCTTTCAAATTTGTCAAAGGCAGAGAGGAACAGAAATAATTTTAGCCATTATTCCCCATTCACTCATGGCAAAAAAGGCATGTTTTACACTGAATTAGTTACAAGACTGAGTCAGGCACATTGTATACACTCTTTACTTATGTGATCCCATGTCTGTCTTCCACAGAGGCTCTTCTTCACTCAGTCCACAAGACAGAGATGCAAAGGAACTTTCTGTGACTCACCAGATCAGCTGAACCCCATTAGCTTCAAGTCAAGAGCACAGAATGAATCAAAGTGTCTTTTTCAAGCAGAAGAGCCCTGCTAGAAAGAACAGCGGGAACAAACAAAGCTCAGGAGCAAGCTGAGCCTGAAGACTGAGCAGGAATATTATTAAGTGAACAAGAAAAGCCACCAGAGAGGTTTGAGGAAGACAGGGGAAAGAATTTATGAATTAACTTGCCCTGTCACTGTGGGGTTTGCCCACTTGTAGGCACTTGGATCACAGTTCTTCTCCCTTCAAAAGCAATGATAAAACCTCCCTTTATGCACTGGTGCAGGGTCTGGCCCTGCATGGCAATTTATGACTCCCAGTCAAATAATTCTTCCAGTCTTGGTGAGGCAAGAAACATCTCCATGGCTCAAAGATGCTTTCTGAGTGGAAACTGAAAGAGGGAGATCTGACTTTCCCCAAGTCACAAGATACATCCTTGGCAGAGCTGGGAGGAGTTCAGAAAACTGCAGGGTGCAGGAATCCCAGTTCTGAGCTCAGCCCATGCATGAACAGATCACAGTTTTTAATGGCTGCTGCCAGCCACGCTGACAGAGGGTTCTGCGATCAGCTGTCTTTTTGTCCTGTGTTCCTCTTACAGGCTCTGTGCATTGATTCACCTGGTAGTGGGGAACAGTTTCAGGGCCATGGTGAGATCCACAAACAAGGTCAGCTGCTCTCCAACTACGAGAAAGGAGAATAAAACAATTGCAGTGAAGCAGGAGCTCACACACCAAGTGACCACAGCTTCCCCAGGTCAGACAGTGCAAGAAACTCCCCTGTGCTTGCTAATCTGACTGCAGTATCTCTGTTCATGCAGTCTGCCAGATGCACTCCAAACAGACACCTAAAACCATTCTCTTGTCTAAAACAAGATCCAGTGGCACTCAGCTGTGCAGGTATGGTTTTATTTTAGACATATTTGGAACCAAACTGAGCCCAGCTGTTTGTGAACACGCTCACAGCTTCTGCTCTGAGGGGCCTCCCAGAACTGAAGGGGTGGGAGCAGCCGGCCTCGTCCCGGTTGGAATTTGTTCAGCAGTGAGATACAGGGACCCTAATGAGAAACAAGCCCTGCACTGGAAAGGACAACCAGGACAAGCTGTCAGTGAGGACATCAGAAACACCAGTGGAAAGCAATCGTTTGGCAACACGTGAGCCCAGCAGTGCCAGGAGAGCTGTCATCTGCCACAGTATTTAGAATAGGAAGTGACTGTGGGAGGGTTTGTTTGTATTTTTTAATAGCAGCCAGTATAGATGGTTAAAACCTGAGAACACAACAGAAAAACCTGCTACCCTCACTCTAACACCCTTCTCTCTTCCCAGATACCACTGTACCATTTAGATGGCACCAGTAAATCCCTGTTTGCATGCAGCAACCCTACACAACAGCCCATATAAAACCAGGAATGCTGAGAAAGTGGCTTCACCCACTATCATTTATTATTCCACTTGACTGAATATCAGTCACGTGCCTGTCAGACCCACTGCTACCCACCCAGAGAAGCTACAGCATGTTCTGAGTCCATTCTGAAATTGCACACCCCAGACACAGAAACACAGAGGGGATGAATAGCACAGACCCCATGAGAAAAAAAAAATCCCATTTGCTGCAACTTTTTGAAGCTCCCAGTGATTTAGTTGTTTCAGCAGATGGAGCCATTGCAGTATTCACCACGGATTGCAAACTAGGCCAGTTCAGCCTGTTCAAAGGGAAAAAACCTTCTGCCTGCTCTGAGGACACTTTCAAAAGAATCCTGGCTGTATCCAGGCAAGTGTGTGTCACTTAGGCAACTACATGCTCTTTTAACAAATGGACTGGCTCGCCCTGAATGTCCTAGGACTGATTTTTAGATCTATAGGATCATTAGTAATTATACATTAGTATCGCAACTGAAGTTTATGGTTTTAATGTGCATTTCAAAGCTGGTAGGTCTCTAAATCAAGCCCACTCAGTAATTCTGGTATAAAACTCCCAGCTTTTGCCATGAGAAGCACCCGGTTCCCCTTATTGGTGCTAAAATTCATTTTTTTAAAGGTGTGATGTCACTGCCATGGAAATGGCATCTAGCTGTAATTGCTGAATTGTTGTGTTGCAGGATGGCCCTGGCTGGTGGAGTGGGTCTTTCAGAATATCTACCCACATACATATTGAGGAAAGTAATACAAATAAAAACACAATTCATGTTTCCAGAAATACATTCACTTATGAGTATGACTCCTTAAAGGTTGTAAGAAGATAACTATGATCATAAACTTGGGCATGAAACAGCAAGCAATTCAGGGTACAATTAGAATTTGAGATAAATGGATTAATAATCTCTTGCTCCAGCATCTAATTAAGAAGAAGCTGAATTCATCAAAGGCCGCTGTTGACATTATACATTACTGAAGGGGAATGGGGATTTAATATCCCCTTGGTATGAAAACTCATTACCATTTTCCCTGATGAAGGCTACACGTATACAAGGGGCAAAGATTATGACTCTTAATATAGAAAGACAAAATGACTGAATTGACCCCAGCTTTGCATCCTGCACAAGACCTGCTCATAAACTACACGCTACCTTAGTGATCTTCCCCACATACTTTTGGATGTTTTGTCATTTTCAGGGTTACAAATAACACAAAAGCTCTTCTACAGTGACAACCACCCCAGCTCTGGGACGTGCTGCCATTGTACTGCTGGTAAAGCAGGATAACACTTCCAGCCCAAACCAAATCTCTCACCTTGGGGCTCTGGCTTTCACTCCACAGCAGGAAATGTCTCACTGAAAGCAAGTTCAGAGGCTGCGATAGCAAACTTTCAGCACCACGAACCTAAGAAAGACATGAATGCTTTGTTGTATTGACCAGGGACACCTGGGCCTTGTGGGTAACCTGCCATAAATCAAGGGGAATTTGGTGAAATTGAGAACTCACAGAAAGATTGGACAGACAGCAAAGTCAGACATCCAAGGAATTTCTGCCACGAATTTCCATTGAAGGCTGGAGGTCCAGCTTCTAATCTACCATTCCTTCCCAGACTCCAAATCAAAGACTTCTGATTGCAGTAACTCCTGTGGTAGTTTTGGATTGAAACAGTTATTGAAATTGATGCCACAAATCCCTTCTCATTTGGGAATAAATCTAAATTTAGACCCTAGTCTTCAAATGAATGCATAAAGCTGATCTACCTCACTGCATTACTAATGTTCTTTACAAATATGATGTCCTAAAGGCATTTCTTTCCCTTTGTGTATATGTGGCATAGAATTGGATTAAAAGGCTGGATTCTGCTAGAAATACCCATCATTATCCAGAGCAAACACAATTAATAATGAACCAGTTTATCCACTTTTAAAAACTATCTTTCTATAAAAACTGCAGGAAGCATAAGCAAAAGAAAAGATGAAAAGAAGGAAATAATAAAAATTATGAAATAACTGTACTCTCCACTGGTGTGAAGACGTGGCTGATGTGTGTGCCCAGATGCTGGGCTGGGCTGAGCTTGCTGGCAGCAATGGCAAACTACAAATTCTTTGTGGATCACCCATCAGGCTGCTGCAAGGCAGGAGCTGCATTTATGGAGCAGAAGTTTCTGAGCCCATGGGCTCAACAGAGGTTGTGCAGAATGGACACAGTGAAAAGATGAGACTGAAAATAAGACAAAGCATATTCCTGGCCAGCTGCTCAGCCACCCTCCTGGGGAATCAGACCGCCCTTGTGAGCAACCGTCTGTGGATGAGGCACCTTGCAATGGCATCAGTGGAAAAGCTGGGCAGAGACTCTGTATGAATCAAGTTTTAAACAGCTCCTTTCAAAACTGTGTAGCCCAGTCTCTTCCAACCTTTATGTACGAATCTGCTGAATTAGGGAAGGAAATTAGTATCAGTGTCTGACATCTCAGGAGGCTGGGTTTCCATGAGACATTCTCTCTGAAAACTAAACACTCGTTTAGTTAAATTCAGTGTTTTTAAGGGTGCCACTCCTAATCAGCTCTGCAGAAATAGCCAGCAGTTTTTGGTGTGGGCAGTCAGAGCGAATTGGGATGATGTCATTACATCAACAACTAATTATTTGGAAGGAAATTGAATGCGAGGGAAAATGTAAAAGTAGGTGGAAATGTAAAAGCAGAGGAACATTCTGCAATAACAATGTAACCTCATGCAGGGAAAGAAGACGATCGATGTTTATTAGGAAGAACAGGAGCAGTGTCTGTTTTCTTGTGCTTCTGATGGGTTGAGCTCAACCAGCAGCCTAACACCCATCCAAGCTTATGCTCACTCCATTCTGTGGGGAGAAAGAGAGAAAAGTGAAAAGACTCGTGGATCTAGTTCAACAGGGAAAGCAAAAGCAAAAAAATTCATTCATTACTTCCCATCAGCAGGCAGATGTCCAGTCACTGCCTGGGAAGAAGGGTCTCAGCCTGTGCCACCATTGCTTGAGAACACAAACACCATGACCACGAACATCCTCCTGCTCCACCTCCTCTCCCTGAGCTTTCATTGCTGAGCCTATGTCGAAATGAATGGAATATTCCTTTGGTCCCTTCCCCACCTCTCGCCTTGCCCTCAGCGCACTGAATGGAGGAGGGAGCAGAAAAAGCCACTGTGCAAGCACTGCTCAGCAGCAGCCAAAACTCTGGGGCAGCAGCAGCAGCAGCACAGCTTCAGGCACAAAGGCAGAGCAGGGCTGTGAAGGAAGTTAACTCCAACCCTGACAGATCCAGTGCACTGCTCTGTCACAGAATTATTCCTGATGCTTAAAGCCAAAGCAGGCTCGAATGCAAAGGATGTTGTAAACAACCTGCTGCAATTTTAAGCAGTTGCGTAAGACCTTTATCTTCAACGTCTGACTCACACATTTCACTGTCGAAAAGCTGGGACTTGGTTTGTGGAATGAGCTCATTAGGAGCCACAAACTCTATCATGTTTCACCTGAAGTGGAAAAAAAAACAAACTACCATCCAGTCTGACAGCTCTACTAGAAAGCCATAGAATTGTGGGCATTTAGAATTGGAGCATAGAAACAACTCTGCCCTGCATACAAGCCTCAGAAGGGACATAAGGGAAAGGCAAAAATGTCTATGACACAACACTTAATGCACTCTGAGGCTCCAAGATGAAGACTATTAGTCAAAAGAGAACAAAACCTAAGCATTTGCATTGAAACACCCATCAAACAAGGTGCCAGTACCTTTAAGGGCTGCTAATCGTAATATTGACTTATCAACAGATACATGTTGATACACGTTGATGTTATCAACAAAACAACAAAATCATCCTCAGTGATTTTGATGAAAGCCGCACTTTTTGTGGTGGATTTACATCTATTTATACCATGGAGATATTTTGTCTGTAATTCTGTGAGGAGACAGATTTTTGAACTCCTTTTTTTTGAAAACAAGATCTAAACCCATCAGTCATCTCAATGAGATTATGCTGGGTTTGCCAAACCTTCCCCACTTAATGTATTTTTCTGTTATTTCACTAGCTCTGCTTGTAAATACAGGATTATAAGAAAAATGAGAAAATCAAAAGATAGGCAGCTTCTCCTAGAAGAGGTTAAAACCCTGTCAAAAATCCTCATCTGTGTTTGTGTGATAAAGGCTGCCACTGAATACAAGGCACAAAGTCCAGAGAAAATGTGTTTGCTTTCAACACATCTCATGGGGTTTTGTCACTTTTGAATATAACATTCCTGGATATTTAGCTGCTGGCACTTGCACACTGCTGACTTCCTGGCAATGAGATATATTGCTGGGCATGAACAGGGGTGTTTGATGAAAACCAAGATAAACTTTACAGGATCACAGAGCAGTCCCTGCCTGACAGAGCAAAGCTGTCAGATCTGAGGATACACCGAGACAGGATGTTCTCAGAACTACAGAGCCACTCAGCTGTCAGACGATGCAAGCTGCCTGTCTTGTCTCTTCTTTGCATTCCCCCACACTGTGAATCACTGGAGTTCTTCCAGATAGGATGCTCAAAATGAACTGCATTTTCCCCTTAATCCCTGGACTCCAATGGTTAATCTCTCAAAACCCCCCCCCATGCTTCCCAAGCTCCCATCACCTGGGATCCCCTGAGTGGTCTGGCAAGTGAGAGAGGGTAGAGGAACCTGCAGGGCCCCAGAGGCATCCCTTTGTATCAGGGTGCTCTGCCTACGTGAGGGTGAAACAGCTCTAAACTCACCCTAAGTGCAAAAGTGAGCAGTGCTGGGTGGAGAAGGAGGGTCAGCTGCTTTTGGTGTTGAAGAATGCTGAGACCAGCCAGACTCATCAATGCCAAAGTTAAACATCATAGGAGCAAAAGAGCTTTGCCCATGATCCTTGCTAGGGGCTAGTAACCTCAACCTCTACTTAATAATTATTTTGCTGGCTTGGATAGAATTGCTTCGATCATGCTGCAATAAACAGTGCACAGGGAGTTACACCAACCTATTCTCTGTAGTAAATAATTCTGATTAAGATCTCTTAATCTAATCATCATCAATTCAAATAAATAAGTTATTTTGTTCATATAAATATATTTTGTTTACCATCCTTACTCTGAAGGACGAAGTAGCACAAAGGCTCAATTACATCTGTATAATCCTTTAGACATAAACCATTGACCAAGTCTGGGGGTAGAGCTGGAACCAGCTGCATCTTGTCTCTGAGAAGGGGTTTAGAAAGCAAGGAGGTCCTTTCTGCTTCTCGTGACTCAGTGGGAGGCTCTCCCTGATTAACCTTGTCCAAATCTTCCATTCTGCCTGTGATGCCTTTGAACAGCTCAGAAATTGCTGCTCTCAGCCAACCTCTAGAAAGTGATCCACAGCAGACACCTCTCTATCTCCCCGTGACACCAGGAATGCCAGCAGGAAACTGGGTTTGCTCTGCTCCTCATGGAACTCCTAGCTGATGTTATAATAATAGTCTTTCTCACTGGGACACAGAATTTTTGGTGTGCTTATTCTGACTCTAATCCCGTTAGATCAGCCAAATTCTCAGTATGCATTCAGAGTAACCTGACATTCCTGCAGCATTTCTTTTATTGAAGGATGAAAAACTTACTCACTCGTTAAGATTCTCTACTTTTTGACACAAAGCAGTGTGCTCCAGCGAGGTGCTGTTAGATTTCCCTTCCCATATTTGATCAGAGAAGAAACAATTTGGATCTTTTCCTGTTCTAGTATGCCTCAAAAAACACGGGACAGCCTGACCACATATCCACAGTCCAGGACTGAAAAGCAGCAGCCAAGAGGCAATCAGATTTAAGGAATTCAGGCATTCTGCTGGCTGAGTGGGCCATGGGCCAAAAGGAGCATTTCTGCTCTGAAAAAGCCGTGGAATATCAGCATTCTGCTCATCCAGTGCTGACAGATGAAGGGCTGGAGTAACGCTGAAACCACGGTTCAAAGAGCACAGCAGCTGAACACATGAAGTGCAGATGACTGCATCCTCTCCAGCTTGTGATGCTGAAAAAGCCAGATGGAAGAAATCTGAATGGAGGCAGTGAAGAAATTGTTGGCATTCATGTTCTGGTGACTGACTGATTAAATATACGTGAGTTGGTAGGAACCTACTCTCCCTGCAATTCAGAATTCAAGCTCTTCGTTCTGGATCTTGAGAAAAATGTAGGGTTGCTTTTTTTNGCTCAATTACATCTGTATAATCCTTTAGACATAAACCATTGACCAAGTCTGGGGGTAGAGCTGGAACCAGCTGCATCTTGTCTCTGAGAAGGGGTTTAGAAAGCAAGGAGGTCCTTTCTGCTTCTCGTGACTCAGTGGGAGGCTCTCCCTGATTAACCTTGTCCAAATCTTCCATTCTGCCTGTGATGCCTTTGAACAGCTCAGAAATTGCTGCTCTCAGCCAACCTCTAGAAAGTGATCCACAGCAGACACCTCTCTATCTCCCCGTGACACCAGGAATGCCAGCAGGAAACTGGGTTTGCTCTGCTCCTCATGGAACTCCTAGCTGATGTTATAATAATAGTCTTTCTCACTGGGACACAGAATTTTTGGTGTGCTTATTCTGACTCTAATCCCGTTAGATCAGCCAAATTCTCAGTATGCATTCAGAGTAACCTGACATTCCTGCAGCATTTCTTTTATTGAAGGATGAAAAACTTACTCACTCGTTAAGATTCTCTACTTTTTGACACAAAGCAGTGTGCTCCAGCGAGGTGCTGTTAGATTTCCCTTCCCATATTTGATCAGAGAAGAAACAATTTGGATCTTTTCCTGTTCTAGTATGCCTCAAAAAACACGGGACAGCCTGACCACATATCCACAGTCCAGGACTGAAAAGCAGCAGCCAAGAGGCAATCAGATTTAAGGAATTCAGGCATTCTGCTGGCTGAGTGGGCCATGGGCCAAAAGGAGCATTTCTGCTCTGAAAAAGCCGTGGAATATCAGCATTCTGCTCATCCAGTGCTGACAGATGAAGGGCTGGAGTAACGCTGAAACCACGGTTCAAAGAGCACAGCAGCTGAACACATGAAGTGCAGATGACTGCATCCTCTCCAGCTTGTGATGCTGAAAAAGCCAGATGGAAGAAATCTGAATGGAGGCAGTGAAGAAATTGTTGGCATTCATGTTCTGGTGACTGACTGATTAAATATACGTGAGTTGGTAGGAACCTACTCTCCCTGCAATTCAGAATTCAAGCTCTTCGTTCTGGATCTTGAGAAAAATGTAGGGTTGCTTTTTTTTTTTTTCTTTTCCAATAACTCAATAAAACTCTCCAGAGTAATATAAATAAGAGTGAAAAGCTAGAATGGAGAACAGAAGTATTAGGATATAAAGAGAAAAGCATGAAAAATATCTGTAGCCAGATTTACAATTGCTTATCTGAGTCTGAAAGACAAAGGATAATCTTTTTTTCACAGCAGTGAAAGCTGCGTATTTTAGCTTGTTTTTACTGGAAATGTCATGGATAGCTCATGAAAAAAAGTCCCCACATCATTTAGAAAGTGAAGCTCATATAGCAACCCACCCCTGTCTCTTCCTTTCAAAGAGGTCATCAGCTTCTAGTTTTTATGTAATTTCCTTAAAAAAAGAAAAAAAAGAAAAGAAAATGAAAGGTTTTTTTCTGTGAACAAAGATTGATTCATTAGATGTTTTTGTCTCTGGGCATTGAACAGCCTTTAGCTGAATAGAGTTGGAGTTCATGCAACTTAATTGGAGGAGCATCATTTCCAACATCTCCCTAGGATATTTACTATGAATGGTGAGACACAAGAAAAAGAAATTGCTGATGTTTAATGTTTTATGCTGTGGAAAGGATTCATTGTTTTGCTCAGCAGCTTGAGTGCTTTACGAGTAGGAAGGGGTCAATCTGTCAAGAATGAACACTTCTTTCACCCTCATCATGTGAGTGGATGTGAAAGAAACTAAAATACTGTGAGTTTTCTGCTCACATCATCACAGTCACCTTGAGACACCAGAAGTTTGAGAAATGTCACCCCTTTAGAATTTGCTGCACAGTCATCAGCAATTCTGCACAGTCATCAGCAATTTCCTTAATTTTTTATTAAAGACAGTTATCACAATTACAATTTTCCCACATTTCTAAACAAAAACAATAGTGAATTGTCATCTAGGGAACTCCAGATGGAAGAAACATCAACAACTTTGGCAGCATTCTACTGTTCAACCATCAAAAGTTTTAGCAACATGGCATCACTCCTTAAAACAAGAATCTTTCTTCAAATGCCTGCTACTGATTTAACTGTGACTCTCCACTTACCAGAAAAACTACACAATGGTTGAAAAAGCCTTGGAAATTGCTGAATCCACTCCTGCATAATAACAGAGTGAATAACAGCTGGGAAAAAATATTGGAATTCTAAAAATGTTTTTGTTCTTTCAGATTTTTTTTTTTTTTTTTTTGCAATGCCAGCTATAGCTTCTGGTTGATCTTATGACTTCAATACTCCTTTTTCAGAAGGTGTTTAAAAGATTTTGAAATTCACCGTATAAGCTGGCCAGACTCCCTGCTGCCTTCTCTAAGAGACCCTCGCTGGAAGATGGAAGTCAAAAGATCCTTCCCATAGGAAGTTTGGTTACCGTAAATCCTGTAATTTCATCTGTGGCTGCTCTCCCATCCGCAATACGTGTGGATATGTGAGGACACAATCCTCCACACTTCCTCCACGTGAAAAGGAATGATACTCTGAAATGTAAATATGAATATGGTGCATCCTTACTACTGCTGCTGAACATCTCACATTTGCAGATAAATTGATCAGGAAAATGATTATCCCCTCAGTTTAACTACTGATTTGTGCTGCTACCCCTTTTCCTTCGAAACAAATGAAGCTGTGCTGGACTGCAGAACCTGTCCTTGGAGAGCAGAATTTATTCATTTGACGCAGCACTCAACTCCCTCAGGATAATCCCGCTGAAGCCAATGGGTTTACTTGAGTTACACGCCCGTATTTGCACAACAAAGGGGGAGCAAAGACACAGCACCACTTACAAATGAGGTCTCCCAGTGCCACGGGCAAGTTAACTGATTAGGAAATGCAAATTTGTTGAGTGTGACTTCCAGGAGGGAAAGGAGTAGCTAAGTAGCGTTAGCTACTTAGTTAGTAAATAATTAACTAAAGCGACTCAGACGTTCCGCCCGGGGCTGTGGGTGAGGGATGTGTGTTACAGCGTGGGTTGCCTTCCTCCAGCCCTGCTCTCAGGAGACATAAACCTCTAGACCTGCACGCCCGGGTTCTACTGAGCATCCTTTGGTCCGGGTTAGAGTCAGATGTCTCATCTGGGGATGTTAAGGCAGCAATAAACCCTGCCAGCATTTCTGATTGCTGGATAACGCATGCAAATAAGAAAAGCAAATCATTCTGTAATCCTCTCTGCTTCAGAGGCGGAAAAGACTCAGGATTAACCTTAATTTGTGCTGTGGTTTAGTCCAATATGACGATTCGTCTCCCACTTAGACCTCAAAAAGTAAGGTTAGGAGAGGCCACAGGGAGAGAGGTATTTCCTTCTCTCCTCAGCATCCTGCAGCTCTTCCAGCTGACTTACTTCTCGTATTTGATGCTATTTAGATGACCCAGGATGGCTCCATCAGCTCCCCTATCATCCCCTCACATGCAGATGCAGATGCAGATGCAGATGCTGACGTGACAGAGCTCAGCAGCTCCCCAACACACAGAGACACCGGCCTGCTCTGATCAAAGGCCCGGGAAGAAGCAGGTAACAGCCCTGCTCCCCCAGATTTATCTGCTATTAAACTGGCTGAATTCTGTGGTATTCAAGATTTTAGATGTACATAGATGAGATGCAACAGGCTGTTCCTCGATTTCTAAGATTTCACTCTTTCCTGCACTTTGCAATCCTCTAATTTATATACTGTACCTTCAAGTAATTTGGGTTTTATTCATTGCAGCTCAACCTTAATTCTGTAACACTTTTCTCTGTCATTACTTGGTTTTTGGCATATATCAGTTATGACACAGGACATTCCTTTTCCTTCAGGAAGGCCTTGAAATCGTATTTATGAAAATATAATATGGTTTAGGATGCTGGGCTCGTTATGCATATTTTTACACTAAGATTCACACACAAGTGTTCAAGAATAAGAACCTGCCTGGTACCTTTCTCAGGATGAGAAGGCAAACATAGTACAAAAAGGAGTGACATTATTTTGTCTACCAAACTCATTATTCTTTAAAATTCTCACAAAAGAACCATTCTTCAACTGATTTTACAGTGAGTGTAAACATCTTTCCCTCTGTGTTCTTTCAGCTTTACCCAGTACTTTGTGCTTTCTACGCCTGGTGCTTATTTCTGTATCACACACTGGAAGCTGAGGCATCTTGGGACACAGGGAAATTGTTCTTTTCTTTCTTCTTTTTCCAGATGTCTTAACTATGCAGCCTGGAAAAGGCATATTCCATTTGTATAGTTCTCTCTTCTCACGCACTCAGTGCACACTTTCATATTTAGCAGAGAGATTTGTTTCCTAAACCTCATTAAGCAGGGAATATTTTACTAATCCAATTCAGCAACTTATAATTTTATCAGAACTGTCCTTTAGAAACAGCTTTCAGAAATTGCTCTGCAACTCATCTGGAAAATGTGCAGAGATAGAAGGATTTATTTTCCAAACAGAGAATCTTAATCTCTCATTAAAAATAAAAAAACAAAACCCACCAAACAAAACCAAAAACCAAACCACAAAAACAATACAGGACAACAGTTCGCGCTGCTAAAATGAACATGTCTGTTTTCTGTGCTATAGAAAAAAATCCAGCATCTTACAAGAAATGACCTCTACATTAAATCTCTCTTTGGGGGCATACCCTTACAGCTGCCGTCAGTATTTAATGTACCTGACTAATGGGGAAAGGGGACACTGGGTCAGCAGTGTGTGGGTGCCACACTACCAAACACACATGGGAACATTTCTTCTGCTCACACAGCTCACAAAATCTCACCATTTCTTTGTTGGCTGGATCTTTATAGCACAGACTGCCATGGTGCCCAGGGGACATGGAAGTGACGGAAGCACATCATCCTGAGGTCTCAGCCCATACTGTGCTTTATTTTTCTCAGTATAAAATAAAACAGCACAAGATTTAATAAACTGGTTCAGATTTTATTATTTTGCATGGGTCTGACTTTGGTGAAGATGTTAAAGTACCAACACGCTAATTAATGATGACAAAACAGTAACAAGTAACAGCGGATCCAGCCTGAGCAAACAGCAGCAGGAAGAATGCTGAGGTCGTAAGAATTAAAAGATGATTAAAGATGCATTGGGCTATGCCTTAGTCATGGACTGAAAATGTCATTAAAAAAATCATCAGACCTATAAATAACTCCATGATTATTTCTCAGGGAAATTGTCAGGTTTTTCAACACTGCTCAATTGTTTCTTTTCCTTCCTCAGCAGAACAAAGACCGAAATATTTACTAGATTATTTAAATGTTATTTTATAGACCACTGTCTATAGAAAAAGTTATGTTTTCAGGATATACAGATCAGGGAATAGCAAGAAAATTTTAATCTGATGAAAAATGAACTACATTTGAAACAACAAAATAACGAGCAAAAAAAAAAGCACAAGGTCAGGTTCTAAAATGAAGCAAAATTCTGATCAAAAAGGGCGATAACCACTGCTTTTATCCTTATACAACCAAATCCAGAATTTAGCACAGGGTATTTGTTTCTGCCATCAAAACATGACTTGATTCTTTGCATTACAGCACTAAAATAAATTACTTTGGGCTGTAGCCTCCCCTTGAAACCCAAGGTATAGGGAGTTCATTTGCGCTGCCTTCTGCCTACTCAGCACAGGCACATCCATCAGCCGGATCATGCGCTCTGCAGGCTGAGCTGGCCTGAATTGCCAAGGAGAACCCGGGCACAGCCAGGCACACGGGCACAGCCAGGCACACGGGCACAGCCAGGCACACGGGCAGCGTTCCCTCGGCTGTCCACGAACAGCGGTGGGTGCGGATGGCGGTGTCGGAGCCGCAGGGAAACATCCCAGCCTTTGGAGAGCCGTGCTGAGGGGCCCGGCCCTGCGCTGGGCAGCATCCTCAGGGGGACAGGGCGGCTGTGCCCCGCTGCAAGCAGAGATCCCCGGAGTGCTTTGTGCTGGAATGGACCTCAGAGCCCACCCTGTTCCACCCCCTGCCATGGGCAGGGACACCTTCACTGCTCCCGGCTGCTCCGAAACCCGTCCGACCCGGCCTTGGACACTGCCAGGGATGGGACATTCACTGGGCACCCTGTGCCAGGGCCCCGCCGCCCTCACAGCGAGGAATTTCCCCGCAAAACCCGATCCCAGTGTGAGTCCATCCCCCGTCCCAGCCTGAGGCGAGTCCGAGACCGCTCTGTAACGCAGCTCGGGGGGCTGTGGGGGGCACGGACGGCACCGACTGCGGAGCCCGGCGGTGGGGCGGCCGCGGTGCCGCTGCCTGCGCCGATCCTGATCCCCGCTCCTGATCTCGATCCCCGATTCCCGCTCCCGAACCCGCTCCACGCTCCCGGTCCCCAATTCCAATCCCGATCCCGGTTCCGAGTCCCGCTCCCGCTCCCGGTCCCCCCTCAGCGGCGCGGGGCGCGGGCGGGCGGGCGCATGCGCGGTGCCGCTGGCGGGCTGTGCCTCACGGGCTGGCGGGATCGCGGCCCGGCCATGGCCGAGGCGTATTTCCCCGTGGGCCCCGGGCTGGGCACGGAGGAGAATTTCCTCTCGCTGGACGATATCCTGATGTCGCAGGAGAAGCTGCCGGGGCGCGCCGAGAGCGCGCTGCCGCGCCTGGCCGTGCTGCTGGGGCAGGGCGCCGGCAGCGCCGAGTCCATCCCGGAGGTACCGGGGGAGGGGACCCGGGACAGGGACACGACATGGCTGGGACACGGGACACGGAACACGGGACACGACATGGATGGGACACGGGACAGGGACACGGGACACGGGACTGTCGCTCTCGGAGGGAACGGGGGCTGGGCGCTCTGCCTCACGGCCGCCGCCTCGTCCCCGTCTCCTGTGGCGCCTCCCAGGCACGGCCGCCCTCTCTTCGTGGTCCCTGCCATGATGCTCCCCGCTACTTTCTCAAAAAGTTATTTTTCCTTTTATTATATGTGCTTTGCTCGTTTGGTTTCCCCCTCTTTTTCTTCTCTTGCTGTTTCATAACCTGACAATTATTAAACCACAGAAAAGTCCACTTTTGAGTCTTGAGATAATAACGCCCCTAAAGTGTGTCTGGTTTATGCTACAGTCACAAAAGACTGTTCTGAAAACAAAATTGACTTTTTGTAATGCTGGATCTTCATTAATAAAGTTGACTCTGTGTCTGTGGGGCCGCTTCAGGTGTACTTTCGTGGCAAGGATAACTTTTGGCTCCTCTCATTCCTCCAGGGATCAAAGCTGGAAATGCCTCTGTGGCTTGCTAAAGGGCTGCATGACAGCAAAAGGAGAATCATCTCTGTGGAACTGCCAAAGATTTACAAGGAAGCCTGGAGGACGGTGTTCAGTGCTGATGC
Organism: Oxylabes madagascariensis; assembly: GCA_013400675.1. Classification (NCBI taxonomy): domain Eukaryota; kingdom Metazoa; phylum Chordata; class Aves; order Passeriformes; family Timaliidae; genus Oxylabes; species Oxylabes madagascariensis. The sequence continues at coordinate 31,642 of VYZR01120574.1, forward strand.
CAATGTGGTCGATCTGCATAAAATGGGGCCCTACTACTATGGATTTGGCTCACAGCTCCTGAATTTTGAGAATCCAGAGAATCCGGAGATAGCTCAGAGTATCCTGCAGGCAAGTATCTGAATCGGGTCTTGAAATTTAGATTAGCATTTTTTCTGTCTTTCTTTTGTTCCCAGCTGCTTAGCAGTCTTCAGGAAAAATATCCTGGTTTGGTCCAAATGAGTTCTGGATTGAATGTGGATGACCCTCTTGGCAGCTGCACAGGCTGGAACTGGAAGCCTCCACTGTGCATCCAGGAGTGTAATTTTAGCTTGGTGTTTCCACACTGTAAATATGGTAAAAAATAAAATCCTGTAAAGCAGGACTAGAGGAGATGTAAGATTATTTAACTATGACTGTCTTTGAATCTCTCTAAAGCAGAGACCTCACACTGCTCTGGGCAATCTCTTCCAGTGACTTGACTAGGAGGTTTGCTCCAATGTCTGAACCAAAGCTCCTTCACAGCAATGCAAGCTCTGTTCTGCTTGTCTCATACAAACTGCATGCTGAGGACAGATTATTCTCTTCCTTCCTGCAGCAGTCCCAGTTCATTTGATATTCCTTTATGGGTCATGCTTCCTAACCTCTGACTGACCTCATTGTGCACTGCTGGTGCCTCTCCAGTGGATCTGCATCCACCATGCCCTGAACAGCAGTGCAGTCTCATGCTCAGGACTTGTGCTGATGCAAACAAAAGGATTTCTTTGTGAGTTTTGCGTGGCTGTGATGCTCTTGGCTCATCTTGGTGCAGCATCTGGTTTGTCATGATGCAGTCACATGGGTCTGTGTTTGGTTTGCAGTCCACAGTGAGATGGTACAAGTTGCATCTGCGAACAAATAACTTCCTGACTTTGTACTATTTCTGCCTAAATGTAAAACCTTCTGTTAGTCCTGGGTGAATGGCATCCTATTGTTTTCACACCATCTTTTTAATTAGTCAGGATTGTTATAAATTAAGAGTTCTGCTCCCCAACAGGCCTGTAGTCATCCCATCTCCTGCATGTTGCTTGCTGATTTAATAAGCACAACTTCTATTCCTTTAGCAAGCTTATTAATTAACATCTCAAGCAGTAGTTGGTTCCACAGGGACCCCAGTGGAGCTCCACTCAGTGTGTTCTTCCATCCTGACAGGAGCTGTGGATGGTGGCTGTCTCTCCTGACCATATTTGGGTGGTCTGGCTAAATCTTCCACGAATGCCCCGTGGCAGATACCCTCTGCTGCTTTTCCTGCCTGTGCAAGGCCTGGCATCCTGCCCCAGCAGGAAACCAGGCTGGGCCCTGGGAGTTTGTTCTTGGCAAGTCCATGATGGCTGTGATTCTTTTATTGTCTTGCAGAAGTTTCTGTATTGCTTCTTTGTTCCAGTATGCTTCCAGGAATTGATGCTGATGGATTTATAATTCTCTGGCTCTTCCTCTCTCCCTCTCCATCTCCCCTTTCTCTTTTAAAAGATAGATGTCATCTTTGTTTTCATACTTCAGTCTTCTTGAGCTTTTAAACATAACCACTAACAGCTCTGAGATCTCTTCAGCTAAGTGGGCTGGCATGATTTTTATTGCATTTTTTTTCCTTTCTCTGTGCTTTACATTAAGGCTGATGGAGAGAGGCTTTTAAGTGCTGCTGCTTTCTTGGAGTTGTCCACTCAACATGTGCTTGTGCATTGAGGAGGTGCCCACACCTTGCCTTGTCTTTTTCTGCTAATGGACATCTTAGGAAAAAAAGCCACGGTAGAACTCATTACTTATTGACAGAAAAATCAAAGCATGCCAGGTTTGATTTCTCTTTTTAAAAGCAAACGAGAGGGGAGTTGTGCTGACTTAAAAACCTGCTCCAAAATATTCTGGAACTATGAATGGGAAGTGTAACTGGTGACAAAGTCAAGTCAAAATGACAGTTACTAATTTGTAATATATTTATCCTATAAGTTCTGACGATTCTAAAATCAGCTTCTGAAATAACAAAGCATAGTTTTCAAAGAGTTCTGACCCTTTTTTTTCCAGTTCCCGAAAGCAAAGATAGAGAGGAAAATAAAATACCTTAAATACATCTTGTTGCCTAGCTTTTCAAAGATATGCTATTTATAAATTGTAGATTGGTTTGCTTGTTTTACTTTTTAATGGTTAAGTGTTTTTCTGGCATACTGAATGCTCTGCAGCAGCAGTTTGGCTTAACTTCCAGGACATTTGCAACTTGCAGCTTGTACGTTCCTGCAGCAGCTGCTGTGGCATGGGTGTTGCCCCGATTTCAG
>VYZR01120578.1:0-26645 GCA_013400675.1 Oxylabes madagascariensis
TTTTTTTTTAGAAACCCTTTTATATGACAAAAAGAGTACTTAGCCTGGCATCTAATTATAATTCAAATCATATAATCCCCTGCAAAGGATTACGCTATCCTTGCACAATTTGTAAGTGCCATTTACTGCAGGAGCCAATAATGCACTGAGATGTGGAACTTCAATGCAACAAATCAGATATGTGAGTGTCCAAACACTGGCACTGGTGACTGCAATCAGCTGCTGGACACATAGAAGAAGTCATAGACATGAAATTAATGGCTGTTTTCAAGATGTTCAGACTTAGAAGTTTGCTGTTTGAACTCAGTTTATTACTGTGTGACCAAAGAGGAAGACACAAAGAGGCATTTGCTCTTTTACAAACACTTGACTGAATGCACATGCACACAGCAGACACTCACTAATGTGATCCACCATTACAATGATTGTAAACTGCTGAGTGATTTTCCTGGACTCCAATCTGACAAATACTGTCTGAGAGTATTCTTTAGCCAGATATGTGTATCTTTCTCTAGCTGGTTGGTGAACTACACCCAACTCTAGAAATATATTGTGGTGACTCAGCAGTAGGGACTGGAAGGTATGGCATGCTTTATCTTTTGAAAGCAAAACCCACCTAAAAATATGTAATTCAAAGTATCTTATAATTCTGCCATCCAAGCAACAAAGACACGACATCTCCTTTCTTGAAATCAAATTTCTAAGCTCAAAAAGTACAACTGCTTCTATCAGTAGTACTCGCACTTTGGTTCTTCTTGTGTTGCAGCACACTGGCTGCAAGACTCTGAGGAAATGAGCTTGAAGAGCAGGACATACGTGGATCCTTAAAGCCTCAGCCCAGATAAAACCAATGCATAAATAAGGGAATGGTTAAATTAATTGCACCATGAGGGTCCATGGGCAAGAGCCCATGAATGATTAATGTATTTCGAAGTTCTTACTATCTTCTTCCTTTGCTGATAGCATGGCATATAGAAATCAAAACCAGTCTCTGACCCCTGTACATAGAACTAAAGCCACCACAAGCAAGACAAGAACATGACATAAATTACATAAATTGCTGTTGTAGCTAAATTTATTTGCATACTGAAAAATCTTTCTTTGGTGGTACCAGCTACTAGTGAGAAGAATGTGTTTGGTGTCATTATAAGAACACCTAGAAAGAGGGGTATTCTGATATTACAGTATCACAGAGGTGAATATGCAAACAAGACATGGCTGGGAAAGATCAAAACAACCATGTTTAGAAAAAGTATATTATGAATATGACACTATTTTACCAGCATTTCGGCACCCTCTTGTGTTGACTGGTGCTCAGAGTTAAAATTCTGAGAAAAAATCCACTCTACCTTACTAATTGTGAAGACACTCCTCATGAACATAAACAAAGAATCTTACTATTCTAAAGCACAAAATTGTAAAGCACAAAATCTTTTAAAACCAAGAAATACGCTGAAGCACTAGAACCCAATCCATGTAATTCAATAGCAAGAAACTTCTGTCTGAATATCTACAAAACCCTTGTGGTTTTGATAGTTTGGTGAAAGAATTACTTCTTAAATATCTCTTTAAATCATTTATCCTTAAAAAGTTCTTTGTTTTCAGTTATGTATTATCCTAAAATTAGTTTTTTATTAATGTAATAAAAATGAAACTCTCCTCTTACTAAGTATCATCCCTCACAAAGAAGTTGGTGCTTGTGCCATGACTGCAACATTTTTCTAAGAGCTGAAACAAGTACAGTCATGTGCCCTGAGCTCTGAGCAGCGCTGCTGTGAAGGAGGAGAGCAGACATTACACTGCTGGGTATTACAGCTGCTGTTTTCCTAAGCCTTTTCTGCCATCCTCCAACAGTATTAGATCACGGACATTTACATGCAAACTTGTCTATGTAGCATGCTTCAAATCTTCTCAATCCCTGTGATTGCATCTTTTTATTTGATAGTAAAGCTGACATAAACCTAACAATTACAAAGGAAAAATATTTCTAATATATCTCTACTTTTCCTCAGGATTCTCCCTTATTTTTTCAAAGTCAGCTGAAAAGATATGTGAAAATCAGATTATTTTTATCTTCCAAATAATTTAGATTGATAAATTCACAAAAAAATATAAAGCTAATTCATAACTCTGAAAAAATAAAATTGCCCTGAACATAATGCAACATGAGAAAGTTTCCTTGTATTACTTAACTTGCAAATAGTTGACACATACAATTTTTATAGAAAATATAGACCATCTAAAATCTTATAAATATTTCTCTCTCAAAGTATTACAACATTACAAAAAATATTTCAATCTAATTCTCTTTGGATTTGACAATACCCCTTGCTATAATATATTCACAGTTATTTTAATTCAGAATTTTAAAATTCACTACTAGCATACTGAGCAAGAGCTGTCACAATTAAGATCAAAAATTAAAATCTTTCCAGATTTTAAACCCACAAAAAGTTGATTTGGAAACATCTGCTAACACACGTAATTATTTGTTACTAACCACCAAGCATTGTTTCTAACAGTAAGACTGTACAGGTTAATAAATAGACATACAACAGTTCTTACCATATCAGGAGGCTATCATGGTCTATCTACTGTGTGCTCTTAAAATGCAAAAGTTTCTTGACAAAAGACACACCTTGAGAAGTTCTGTGCCCAATCAGCAGTCAGACCTGCCCAGGAGACAGCAGCTGATGAATCACAGCGAGGATAACCGAGCAGTGAGGCTGGATTTTTTCCCCCCTAAATCAAGGAGAAGTTGAATGCTGTGTTGAGTAAACTTTTTCACACTTTAATTATTATTTTTACTTTTCTACTAGGTGGAAAATGTGCCATCTATTTGCCAATGAGCCATTATGAAATACAGAAGTTCCTACTCTCAGCTGAGAGTTTTGCAGGCTACTTCTCAAAAAAATATTTCTTATTAAAAATTTATTTTTAAAAAGTTTACTTATAAACTGGAATAAAGAAGAAAATCCAAACATCACCATCCCCCTGCCCCCAACAAAATGAAATAATTCATGTCAATGTAAAACTATGCACAAGCTCAAAACACCCTCCATCAGTCCAGAGTTCAACAGACTTACAGGAAGAGGTAAACTTATCTATTCTGGTCATCACATAGTACTATTATTATTATTATTAATGATGATGATGATGATGATGATGATGATATGGAAGTTACTTGAAAGTTCCCGTTAGGATCACTCCCCACCCACCCAGGCTGTATATCTGCCCTGAAAACATTGGTGCTCTCAGAAGCTAGATGTGTAACTGCCTCATTCGCAGCTCTTCATCCAGGGATTGTTTCCTCCCAGGGGTGCTGATGCTGGGCAGGTCCCTGCAGTGAGGGATCAGGGGTGGCCATGAGAGGCCGGGCCGGTGCGGTGCCGATGCAGAGCCTGGCAGTCAGACCTGCGCTGTGACACATCCCCCGTGGCTGCAGGACACAGCCAGCTGGAGGAGAGGAGCCCACAGCGAGCTCCTTACACTGCCTGTGTGTCCTTGGCTTCATCTAAGAGTGCAACACACAGTTCTTAAGTGAATTGAATTTCTGTTTGACAGTAGACATGAGAAATAGAATTGTTGTAAAAAAATCCTGCAAGAACTCAAAGAACCAAAGTATCAGATGCCCTTTCCTGGACAGGATCTGCCCAGTGTGCTGAGCTCTGATTTGAGACCTGTTCAATACTACACAACTCAGCATCTGGAAGGAAATAAAACTACCCACACTATCCTTTTCCTTTAGAGTGTTAGCCACAACAAATGGTATTTTAAGCAATACTTTATAGTCTGTCTTCTTTATTGGGACCATAACAAACCCATATCTCATGATGCAAATCATCAGGTCACTAATTCGCTTTTAGATATAACCCAAAGGAAGAGAGGTATCACATCAGGAGTGTTGAAATTCATGAGCTGAAAATGAATGATTCTGCCATTTATGTAAGTATATTAAAGTTAGACTATACATGGTTTGCAGGTTTAAATTCCCATGTCAGATGTATGTCATACAAGCTTTGCCAGCACAGAGATATTTCTGACAATATTTCTCACAATTTCTGGTTTTATGAAGAAGGAAATTAATACAGCCTGGGGAACTCATTTCTGGTACCTATTACTAATTTGAATAAACCAAGATACACCTCTATAAAAGTATCTCACAGTTCTGAACACAGGAAATTAACTTTTTGTGTTGTTAGGTCAATGCTTGCTGCCTGCCAGCAGTTTGGAAATGAAAGTAAACCCCCTACAAGAACAAAGGACATTCTTTTACTTCAATGCTAGAATTGAAGAAAATTCACTGCTGACTTAGAGTGGCAGAGCTAACTCTGCACATTTATCACAAAGAAGCCTTTTGTCTGCTCTGTCTGCACAGAAGACTCTTTGATGTGCAGCTTTTTGTTTCTTCATACTGTAACTTCTGCTGGGTGATAAGTTGCATTAACTTCAATGACTGGTTTTAGGAGACAAAAATTGGAAGGAGAATATGGAGCAAAGACTATGCAAGGATTAGCTATAAAAATCACTTGCTAGTTCAATGTGCTTCCACTATGGCTGTCAAAAGAGAGAAAAAGTTGTACTGATAGATTACGAAAGTGCAGAGTTTGAGTTTGGTGTTCTGCTTTTGGGCTTAGTGTGAAATTGCAGCATGGCATTCACTTAGACAATATCTAAATAACTTCCAAAACAAATCTACTGTGCTTACAGATACAAAGCTTTTTTTTTTTTTTTNAATATTTGTCAGTCTTGAAGCACTGATCAAACAAATATTCTATATTATAGCATACCAATATAAGATATAACTGTGTGTTTACGTAGTCATTTTAACAGAGTCTCAAGAACAAACTTTAAAGTACTTGGTGTCCAACTTTGCTGTTTCCACTTTCATACATCTTTTATCTTCAGCACATGGTAAATTAAGTCTTCCAGCTATAATACGAATTAGCCAGACTTGAACTTGGCCAGTACAAGATGGTAAATCTGGGTCAAATAATGAGCATAGTCTATTGCAGCTAGCAATAAATTCGGCAGATCTGCATTCTGAAAGTAGTAGTCTAACTGCATTACATAATCACGCTCATTATACAATTTTATGGATGGAAAATAAGAAAAAGAAGATTGAAGTAGAACTCCAGATAGTTAAGTCAGAGCTGAGCTGGCTCTGCTAGAGACTGGCAGACATATTTGACAAGTCACTAAATCATGAGTCAGCCTACCTACAACTGGAATTCTGCAATCAATCTTCTTTTATAAAAGCATTTGATACCATCAAATTGAACTTTATAAGGTTTGAAATTACTAAGAAAGTAATAACTAAAGTATACATTTCAGGTAACTGCTATTCTATTTCTAATGACATCTGACTTTTCCAACTGTGCACAAACTTCAAATTCCTTCTGCTTTTCTCCATACTGCAAGCATTTATGTATTGGCACTTAGGATAGGCCCCCAGCTCCGCTGTTCTCACAGAGGAAGAGTGAGACCCTCCCCTATCTTAAGGACACCTCTTCACTGACCCTGCATCATCACTTCTCTTTAGATTACAATACCCTTCCTCGGGATGTCTTCTTTCCTATCCCAGCCTCTTCCGTTCACTGAAAGGACCTGGGCCCTTACCACCTTCACCCTCAGCCCTACAGCTTCACTGTCCCTCCTGGTGTGTCCTTGGTGCCCACACACACTCAGCAAGGAGCAAAAGTCTAAGGACCAGACAAGCCTTGACAGTCTCTCTGCCATATTCTGGATCCTGGCACTCAGCAAACATCCCAAAACATCACATCAGCATAGCAGATGAATGTTTCCATTCCCTACAGATGGGAATCTCTAGTACTTACCAGCTGTTTTTTACTCATCTTGTTGATGTTTGGCTGAGGTTCAGCTGGCTCTGATGCCTCCCCCAATGGTCCTTGTTCATCCTCATCTTTTCCCAGAGCACCACATTTGTTCTGAGATTGCACTCCTGCAGGCAGAGAAAGAGCCTTCTCTTCTTTTGCCAAAAGTAACAATGCTCTCCATCTGATTTCTGTTGATCTCTCCTTTTTTCCTGATGGTATAAAGCCTGCTGACCTCCTGTCACAGCTCCTTTTCCTCAGTTAGCTCTTAGCTCCTGTGCACGCCTGATCTACACTCTAGTAGCAACTATATCAGAAAAAAGCCCTGAGGTCTTCTCTTACTATAAAAATAATTTCAGTTTTCTACCTGTGTACAAGAGAATGCTCATTTTCACAAGAAGTCACTCTGATCTTTCTGTAACTTGTGAAATTAGAAGAGATTTTTTTCCCTTTTGGAAGATAGCATGCAGGGATACAAGAGGCCTAGTGATGTCCTTTTAGTGACATCTTTTTGTTCAAAGGAGACAGAGAATCCATAGGTAACTACCTTGTAGTAGAGGTGCTTGATGATCTTCTTTGTCTGCTGTGTGTGTGGACCAAGAGCTGCTGAGCATCTTCTCTGCACAACTGTGCCTCTGCAGGGTCTGGTGCTCAGTCACACTTCCTTCACACTTGGAGTAAAAGAATAGGCATGAGAAAGGTGAACAATGTGCTCAAACAGTTAAAAGGCAATGGAACTGATTGAAGAGCTGTCAATTCCATAGAAAGATTATGGAGCCAAAACCCTGCAGCTGGATATCACCCTACACGAAAATGCGAGTGGCTTGCCTCGCCATGCTTCAGGGCCAAGACAAACCCAGGGTTAGAATTTGGGAATTCTGCCATCCAGTCCATTACTTCATATTGCACAATGACCTTAGCTACAAAAATCAAATTCATAAATTCCAATCCAGTTACATTAAGTGAATATTCAAGAAGATAAAGCAAATTTACAATTAAACCTTTAAAATACAATCCACATTACTGGTTTGAAAATCCACAGTGGGATAATTCTGCTGAAAATTGCCAGTATGGTAAAATCAACATACATTTGAACAGATTTAGTAAAAACTTGTTGGGGTCAGGAGAAGGGTGTATTTATAATTCAGTGGTAGATTTTCAGCCTGTGCAATATTTATAATTACACTACTGACAAAAGGACACAATTTAAAATAGAACTGTTTCTGTGATTACATCAGTCAGCATTAGACGGAATACTGAGTCAGTCACTCAGATTCATAACTGGGTGAAAAGGAAAATGTAATTAAGAAGCTTTTCATCCCGTTAGAACATGCTTGGCATGATCCTTCCAGAAATGGCACTGACTACACACATCCTACCTTAGGGACACATCTAGCACCCAGTGATGATCCAAACAGTAAGAGGACATTGTGAACCCACAAAAACTTTTAGCTTTCAAGAAAAATAGTCCACACAGTACTAATGCCACACTCTGGAAAATTTAAAGAGCAGTGAATCCCATGATCCTAACATCCCTCATCAAAGAGACAGGAGTCTGCAGCCATTTCTCTTTCTATCCCTAATCAGAAAAGGTATCATTCAATACAGAGTAAAAACTTTTTTTCCTCTGCACGAAAATAATGACAACACTCAAGGCCTGGATTTACTAACCAGGGACACCTTCAAAAGAAAGGCTGGCAAAAATTACCAGTTTTCTCTGTTAACATGAGCATTGCGCCAACTCTGTCCACTACAAAAAGCGAAGCACTCCAGGCCAAATTATATTCTTGCTAACATTGATATAGCTTTGAAAAAACTCCCCCGTTTGGTTATGTTAGTTCAGATTCAGAATGACTCAAATGAAAGCAGAAGTTAACCCAGTGTTTTGGCTTTCAAAACATTCCTGCATGGAACCAGATGACTGCACAGCAACACTGCTTAAAACACCACATGGTTCGTGGAGCACATGGGCAAGGACAGAAAACAGACACTGCATCTACACAGTGCGGGAAGAAGGTAAGGGGGTTTTAATTGCTTCAGGTTCATTACCTTTTCATTGTAAAAGAATTATTTTTTTTAACCTGCATACTTGATGATGAGCAAAATAAATATATTAATAATCTCAAAGCACTGTACCTCAGCACATACACTAGAGAAATATTCCTACTCCTCTCAATCACTTTGGAAGCCCTGAGCCCAGATCTGTATCCTTGCTGTTGTGTTTTAGTGAAAAACATGCTGTGCTGCAGGGGTAGCACAAATCAATGTCTCAAGAGAATTTGGACAATTCGACTGCTTCGTTCTTACAAAACAAAGAACCAAGTAACTGAGCTGAGGAAGCAACTGAATAAGCAGGGGACAGGAGAACTCTGTCACCCAAGAGTGTTTCGTAACCCCGTTCACAGGAGAAAGGAAACTCGGTGAAAAGGAGCTGAGTCATCTGTGCAGGTTCTGTTACCTTTTGCCATTTGCTTTTGAGAGATGTGAAGTGACAAGCGAAATACATAATAATAAAGAATTTCTGGAGGAAGTTTAATCTCAATTTTTTAAAGTTACCTTGCAGATGACTGGCTTGCACAGCACCACATGGAATAAGAAAGCATCTGCTGTCCATATTTTACAGAAAGGAAAAAGCATCAGGCTGCCCACTGTCACCCAGCACAGTAGTTTCACAGCTGGAATAAAATTCCAGGTGTTTAGGATTAAATCACTAGGCCACAGATACACTTTCTCTCCTGAACTGCATAAGAGGAGCTGAGTTACAGTGTCATCTGTAAATCTGCAAAGGAACAACTCAACTGTAAATATTCAGTGGCTCGGTGTAAATTAAAAAGAAAAGCCTCAATGGTTACATCTAGATTTCAAAATGTAAGACAAGAACAAAATTTTGCACTGTCAACTTTGTCTTTGATAATTATTAACTCAAGGGTGTAGTCTTTAAGACTGCTTTGGCTCTTAAGTAAACTGATAAACATTTTTTTAAAGAAAAACAAAAAAGGGGGCCTTTAAAGAATAGAATTTTAAAACATAGTGAAAGACACTACTTTGGATATTTTTGATGGGTGTTTGAAACAAATCTTATGCATTTCTGAAAAAAAAAAGGATGAAAAAACCAGATCAAATTAACAACAGAAAATACTGAAATTGTCTTGAATCAGACTCCGTGATCTCTCTGTAAATCAGAGGTACCCCACTTTTGGCAAGAGGCACTAGTTGGGACTTCTCCAAACTTCCCATTACAGTGCTCCAAGAGATGCCATATGACTGCTCAGGTTTGGCACTATTAGGGAGCCCTCTTGAAGTAAATGGCTTTGCAGCACCTGATCTGTTAATAGAACTCCACAGAATTAACATTAAAATCCCCTGTGGAGATCATTTGGCATAACACATCTTGCTCACGTGTCCCCAGCTTCCCAAAGGCACTGCTCTTGGGAATTTCTCCTGTCTACCCAAACATATTCAAGAGGACAGAAAGTGCATCAGTCCAACAACAACCATAACTGAGAGAATTGGAAGAGGTTCTTAACAGCTTCCTGCTGGCAGCCTGACAAATTCTCCAATTCCCCGATAGACACATGGCAATTACAGCCTCCACTGAGGAAAAGGCAGGGATGCAGAAGCATCTACAGTGCAGAGCATTTATCTTCATGTTAAGCTAATAAATTTTAAAAAATGAATCAAATTGTAAATTACTAAAAGAAACCCTCCCTGAAAGAGTTCTTTCCAGTATCCTCAGACTTTGTGCATCCCAGCATTTTTTCCTGCCAGTTTGAAGAGTGTTTTCTCTTGCTGCACTACACAGGGGAATCACTAGAGCAGTAGCGTTGTAATAATCCTCCCTGAAATGTACAGATAGTGTAAGGGTCCCATTTAGGTAAGCTATGCATGAGAGCCTTCTCTGCCCTCTTTCAACAAGTGTATTAATCACACTTGTTCTTAGAGAAAGGTGGTGGTACTCCCAACAAACATCTGTGGAAGCCCTGCAAATTTGGAAATTGCCATTTTAATACATTTTAAGGCTCAAATCTTACTAAAAGTAATTGGATATACAGTACATAGCACTACAGTACATTAAGAGAAGTTAATGTTGAAACACACGTTGTAAAAAGTCTCTCAAAGATCACTTCAATTTCATAAATGTCTAGATTTATTTTAATAGAAGACTGCTATACGATGATAATATTTTTTTGCCTGCCATGGATGCACTTCCTGACTTGTGTATTCAAGGCATTCCTACCTCAGTTTCTCCTCCCATTAAAAATTAGCAAAATGGCACAACATTGAGCTCAGTAAAATTTCTCTGACTGTCGGTAACTAAACCCAGCACAACTCTATTCCAAGTAATTTCTGCTCCGTGAAAAAGAACATAAAGTTGAAGAGAAGGTGAAATGAAAGCCAGCTTGCAACAGAAGTGGACTTCAGACAGTCCCAGAAGAGGGAAAGTCCAAAAGTCTGATCTGGGTCCAGGCGCCAGCAAAGGTTAATCAGATCGGCCGTTTTTGCCTATGGCCACATTTCCCAAGTTCATGACCCGTGAGCTCCCTGTTTCTCATGCAGTAGCTCCATCTGCTGTGCAAACGCAAAGGTGGACTTTGCACCGGGACTACATTTACAGAATAACAAAGCAAAACGACTTGAATACTTTGAAACATTTCTGGAAAAATTCCAAACGTTTCCCTAGTCAGTCCTCCTGCATGAATGGAAACAGCCTTTATCTACCTTTATAAACCGACTATCCACAACGAAAATACGAGAGGAAGTAACAATCACGTGTCATAATTCTTCACTCTTACAGTCTCAGAACCAGTCTTGTGACAGAAAAGAATGGTTCTTCACCGGTTCTTCACCATCTGCAGTCACTTAGTGCTATACTGTCCAACGGTGCCACACTACCAGATCACACTGGTGAGGCACCAACACTCACTGCACCCCACAATGAACGTGCCCAGGTGTCCACAAACTAACTACAAGATGTTTACAGTGATTCTTAGTTACTTACAAGAGGTGTATTTGAATTGCACAGACATAAATTTAGGATTATTATTCTGAAGATCAAGTCAGTTCTTAAAAACAAGGCTTCTGTTTCTTTTCTGCAGTACAGGGCTTTGAGGAGTCAAATTTTGCAGACTTTGCATTCCTTTACCAGGAGTACTATGAAGAATTTTGTCCGTAAGAGAACATTTGTGGCAAGACCCAGAGGTTGCAAATTCGACCAGACTTGCTCTGAATCTTGTGCAGCTTAGTGATTCTTGGTTTGTATACAAATGTTCTGACTCAACAGTCTGTTACCTTGGGGGTTGTACCTCCAGTTTGGTACGTGCTGTAACTGCTGAACCCTTCCAGCAACCTCCTTTTCCGAGCAGCATTGCAGGAGCGATTCAGTCATGAGGCAGCTCAAGGGCTCTGGTTTACTGCTGGCCACAGGAACAGCAGCTGCCTGCCTGGGAATCACAGGACACGCTGCCGGAGTGCCTGAGTCACCTCGCTTATTCATTACACTCGCTGTCTCAGCCCTGGATGCAATACCTCGGGGAGTGCGTATCCGAGTCAGTTTATTTTACATCGGTGCGTTTACCTTCCTTGTTCCTCAGATTTTAGCGTGTGCTTATTTACACGCTTTTCTCCACTCTTATGGATACCTGTACTTTTAAATTATTATAAGGTGCAGCATGAGATTCTCACAGAGTTTTACTGCACAGGCCTCACTGCCCGGGGCCGGTGCCGGCAGCCCCGCGCCCTCTCCCCGAGCAGAAGGCCACAGGGTCCGCTTGCAATATATATGGAGGGCAAGGATAAAGAAAGAATAACCGCATTCTCTTGTCTCTGGGAGTTTCTATTATGCCTAGTCATGATTTTAAAAAATAGTCTCGCGGACTTGCTTCAGACTAGAATTACAGCTTTTATGGAAAAATCTTCTTTTTCTGAATCCACGGGGAGGGCGGTGCTACTGAGCATTTACAGACATCTGGAGGAAGAGTTCCTCAATACAAGGCAATTGTGGACTATAATTATATTTCTCGAGCATAAGGATCAACACTGGAAACGCCAGAGTGGAATGACAACAAATATTTTATACTGATCATGATGAAGTCGGTTTTCCGTAAGAAATGAGGACGCAGCCCTGTGGCGAGCGCTGCACAGGAAACCGCGGGCCCCACCCGGGCCGTGGGCAGCGCTCAGGCAGCACGCAGGGGCTGCCGCCAGACTCGTTTGCGCAGCATCGTGTACGACGAAGCCTATTCGTGTTGGTTAAGAAAACGAAAACTGAAAAAAAAGGAGAAAAAAGCCGAAGCGTTCGAGGCTGATGCGTGACGGCACGCGCAGGCTCTATGGACGATGTGCGGACACTCCAACAGGTGGCTCCGTGGCGCAATGGATAGCGCATTGGACTTCTAGAGGGTTGAAGGGATTCAAAGGTTCCGGGTTCGAGTCCCGGCGGAGTCGTGTCTTCTCTTTTCCTATTTTTTTTTTTTTAATACATTTCCCCCGCCCCCTACGCCTTTCGGGCGGAAATCTTTCCCCCGCGCTCTCCTGTCCCTTACCTCACCGCCGCAGGTACCCGGTACGCCGGCCTGGCCCTTCTCCCGTCAGCGAGGCTGTCCGGGCCCGCCTCCCGCCGTGCCTGCCGGTCTGGGGAGCGCTGGAAGCGGCGGCAGCGGCCCCGACCGAACCTGTCCGCTCGGCCTGGCCACACCAAGCTTCCTCACCGCCAGCGAGAAGGCGGAGCAGGACAAGGGCTCTGCTCTCCCTTTCCCGGCCCTGCCGCCCTCAGGCAGCGGGAGAGGGGCTCTGCTCCTGCTCGCCCGGCCCGAGCTCCGCCAGAGCGGTCAGAACCGACAACCAGCCCCGTGGGGCGGTTACGCTTCCAGGACAGTCTGCGGAAAGTAATTTTACTTGAAAAACCAAGACTTTGTCTTTCCTGGAGGCACTTCAGTTACAATGGGTCACCGTGATACATTTCTGGTTACTTTCAAGTAATGAAGCAAGCCCACAAACTGCAGCCGACAAAACACCGCACTTAACACCACCTTTTCTAACCTACCAACAGATAGAAGATGAAGAACCATTTAAATTACAGCAATCAAAATAGGTGGTAAAACAAAATAGTAGCAGCAATAAACAAAACGCCTTGATTTTGCTCATAATGGAATAAATTAATCTGATTCATTATTCCTGAATTATTAAATTTGTGGAGTTTTCTTGATAAATTATTTTTAATCCTGCAGGTGTAACTTTCCAACTGTAATAATGCTTATTTAAAAGCAATAAAGGAAAATCCGAAAATGAAACAAACCATCAGGCACATTAACCATCACTGTCAGTAAAGGCAGAACTACAAACTAGCACAAATACTTCTGCCATTAAAAGAAAATGCTACTGGTAACTGATAGGCAAAGCTTCAAGAAAGTTGTTAGGCGTTTTAGAGAAACCTAATAACCACGGGTGCATTTGAGTTGTAATCTCTCCAGCACCTTTATGTCAATTTCTAAGCCCATGTGTGTGTGCTGCAATGTAAACTGGTGGTTAAGGAAAGGCGCCCTGCCCAGCGCCTCGTCCAACAGAGGCTGAGGCAGGAGCTCAGGCACACAGCCCGCGAGTGCCGCCCTGGGAACGCTCGGCACATCTCACCCGCCTGCACGGAACACGGGCACTCGCTGCCCACAGCGTGGGACAGACAGAAGGGATCAGAAGAACCAAAGGAGGGGAAAGTACATAGAACACAAACCAAATAACTTTCTAGCTATGCTGCACATGAAGAAACTTCTGTAGCCACTGAGCAGCCTGAGCAACAGGCACCGAGTTGTTGCTTGCTGTGTAATGCCACAGCTTGCATTTCCCTTTCTAAGTCTTTCAGACTCACAAGTTGCTTCTCCAGAGTTGCACTTGAACACCCCAGGATGAAACAGAATGACTACTGTGGTGCCTTGTTTTCTCCTCAGTGTTCAGTATTAATTTTTTTGTGCTTCCATGTCTCAGCTGGCGAACAAGACACCATAATTGTTTTTATTGGCTTTTTTATAATTTACTGGGAATTGAGATATCGGCATAAATATCATTGCATTAAAATGGCCTGCATTTATTAACTGAGACCTGGGGACAGGTGGTTCTACTTGTACTTGTTTAGTATTTCCCAATGAATTCACTTTATTTTGACACCATTAACCTCCAGGCAGTGAAGACTTTTTAAGCACTCTAGATTCCTGTCTGTTTCTGGTAGTAAAACATTATGGCCAACTTTGGAATGATAAAAAACGCTCCAAAGGATCTGAGGAAAATTTCTTTCAAGCTTCAGTTAGTGGTTAACATATATGACGATGCTCATTTCAGCACAAATAACTAATCCTTAAAAAAACTACTTCTCAGTAGAAAACTTGATGGTTAAACATTAGTCAAGAACATAGTTAAGCACTTCTTGCTTAAGATCTGCAACCTTTAAAATTCAGTGTTCTAGTGCTAAGGAAACCCAATCCACCTAAGACAATGTAGTGCCAGTTTAATTTCTTCCATTATCCATCTTTTCTGCTACCTCAGGGCAGTAACTAAGTTACACTAATTGTAACAGTAATAAAATGACCAGGTCATTAAAAACCAACCAAACACCACAGCAGTTCTGACAATCACAAAAGGTCATGAACTGTCACTGAAGGGGAACTGAGCTGATGACATCTCTGGCTCTACAATGGCAGCAGAGGCCTTCCAGACTCACTCTATTTGTTCACCTTGGGTGATTCCAGGTCAGCTAACAGACACAATCTGCACACCACACCCTAGATGATGGATGCCAATGTTAAGTTATTTTCAAAAATATCATTAGGCAATAATCAAACTGTAAAAATAAAAGCAAAATATGATTGTTAAAACTTTACATATAAATATTGCTTATATTATTTATTAAATAATATGTAATTTTTATCTTCTAAATAATATATATATTATAATATATACACCCATAAATAAAAAGTGTATGTGTAGGCACCGAATTCCAGGACATTATCTATACTATTATGGTAAGTGTTGAAATAAACCCTTCACGACCAAACCATTTTTCAATATCTTCCATTACAATTTTGGCCAACAGCACCTCTGACAAGTCATGGAAAATATTCTGGCACACAATATGTGCCAAGATGAATTACACATATAACTTTAAACTGAATTTACTAATTAATTGATGTGAAGTCTGAAGCCTGGGAAGACCACAATCTGTGAATCTGAATTTTGTACTCAGATTTAACAATATGTTTTCATATCATTATCTCTTTATATAAATATTAATTAAAAAAAAAAGTAATTGTAAAATCTAAATTAATTTAAATTCAGACACCTGATAATTTGCTAAAGCTTTATAGCAAATTCTCACGGCAAGAATTTCCCTAAACCTCCATTTGCACATGATCTGCAATCTTAAAAAAAACCAAACAAAACACCACAACCAAAGCATTCTGTAAGAAAGTTTTATAACAAGTCAGTTGTTCCAGCTTGGTATTTTTCTTCAATTCTTAATTGTGAAATTTCCTCTTCTTCCGATTCCTCTTCCCTGCTGCAAAAGCTGCTTTTTCACTCATGATCTCCTGATACTTCTTTTTATTGTATCTGAACAAAATAGATAATTTACTTTTAAGCATGGCAAACCAAAGTTCAGGAAAAGATAACATGGACAGTACTTTACGCACATTATTTGCCAAACTGAGCTTTTTCATGTTTTCTGAATTAGATTCTCTGATTTATACACTTATGCATAAGGAAAGGGGAATCAACAGTTGGATCAATGATAAATGCAGGTAAATTTGATTTGGAAGTAAATTCTATTGAATTTTGTAATTAATTTTGGTGGAGGGGTCTTCATTGCATATACAGTCACATTTTGGACAGTTTGCTCAAATGCTGCTACTGCTCATAAGGGGAAGACTCAACAGTTTTGACAATACCATGAAGAAATTACACCCACTTTTATAGTGCCTTCTCACCACACTCAAGATAATAAACCTTACTGTACTCCAGACAGAAAACTGAGATGAGGTGAATATTAAACAACAGGCAGGGTAACTGCTGAATTTGAGTTGCCAGCTCCTCTAACACAGACTCTTATATACCTTCACCAACGAGGATGACAGACGCACACTGAACAGTGCTGAGGCTTTAAATGCAACACCAAAATCTCACTAATGCTGAAGTATATGATTAAACCCCTTCATTAGCCACAACATTAATTAGCTGATCAAATTTCAAATACATTAATTTTTAAAACTACTTTCTAATAAAGACCTAATAAATCAGGTCAAACCAGAAAACTACTTAAGAAATAGATATAGCAACTTGCCTTCCCAACATTATAGTTAATTTACAAGTCTGACAAAATTAACTCTATAATCCCAAATCATGCTTTACTTCACGTCATTATGTGAAAAGAGAAGTGCAGATTAACATCATGTAATAACCAATTCCAGAATGATCTACTCCAACAACTGTAGGCTATGCAGACATTAATTAATCCAATCATAATCTTCAAGTAAATCTTCTAGCACAATTTTGATTTCCATGACAGATGACAGACTGATGTATTTATAAAATGAAATAATATCAACATTCACAGAATTACAGGCTGCTCTTTTCTATCAATTATGCCTAGAAAAAAGAATCAGTCTTTAAGAGTGGCTGCCAACAGTGATGACCAAAGTTGGATAAAAGCCTTTAATGAAGATGAAATATACATTTTCTTAGTCTAATTATCCCCTTAGATGAAGGTTCCTTAGACCTTCTAAATGGTAGTACTATGGAAGTGCTAAAAGACTAAAAATTTTTCTTTAAAGTATAAAAAACCACCCTACAAGCTGAATAAAGCCAAAAAAGGCTACAGAGTTAAAAATACTCCTTTTTTACATGGGATATTAGAATTACAAAACTACTTTTAAATACCTTCTGAACTCTGAATCTGCAAGCAACTCTTCCACAATTGTTCTTTTCCTCTGTTTCTTAGGGATTCGACTGTGGTAAAAGTCTATGGGAGAATCAACTACAGTTCCAACCTAGGAAACAAAAATGAAAACATTCTTATTGTACATGAACAGCAAGATGTTGATTATTTTGCCTTTTTTTTTAAATCCCCAGCAACAAGTGTGAAGACACCTACAGAGCAGATGAGAATGACAGCTGCTTAATTAAAAGTGCGAAATACCAAAATAAGTAAGTGATGTTTTGTATGCAGGGTCCCTTTTGGTCTCCTCGCATAGTGCAGAGAGGAAGGCCTGAACTTTAAGACTGTACAGTTTTCCATAATAATTTCTTTATTGACGCAAACCATTTCAAAGCTGAGAGCTACAAGTAGCAAAAATTTCAGCTTATCACAAAGGTACTTGACTCCATTTAAACTGTATTAGCTAGTAAGAAAACAAAAGCAAATTATTTTCTACACACTTGTTTAGAAAGGCCAGTACTCCAAAAAAGCAGTGAAAATCTAGTCCTCTAAGGGTTCAAAATATGGATCCAGTAAGATATTTGTTCACTTCTAGGAGATCAGCCAAAGCTAAAAACATCAACAGCATACATGTAACACAAAATTAAACAGTTGCAAACTCCAGTCAAGCAATCAAAACACTTTAATAATTAAGACAGGAAATTAAATGAACATAGAAACTACCTACAGAATAGGCATTATTAGGTATCCTTAAACAGCTGTTCAAAACCTCAGCAGTACAATGCCACCTTCTGCTGCTTCCTTACCTGGAAGTACTTGGGGAGGCCATCTCTATCATTCTTCTTATAGAAATGCTTAGGGTCCAACGAAGCTCTCATTTTCAAAACTTTAAGATCGTTTTTCAGTTCACTAGTGATTTCTGGGGCTTTCATACCAAACCAGCCATCACCTGTTGTTTTTGCTCGCTCTGCCTAGGATGCAATACCAAGAATAATGAATTTGCATTCAGTAACTAGGACAGGACAGAAAAGGGAACTCCTCCCTACAAAAGACAGATGAAGCATTTAGAATGTAAATATGTACCCTTAAAACACGTATTTTATGACCACTACCATAAAGAAGCATCAATGACAAATTTGTACTGAGCATGTAACCATTCACTTCACTGTACTGGTGACTGAAAGGATGGCTTTTCACAGAACAACTCAAAGAAGACACCAAATTGCAGTTCATCACTCAATTTCCAATGAGGCCTGGATATGCAGAGAGTCCCAGCATGCAGCTTTCTGCCACAGCTTGTTTCATTATTTGAGGGACCTGTTCACTTACCCTGCGCTGTTTCTTTAGCTGGTGAAGTGATTCCCTGTAGGGTGGGACACATTCCTTTCTTTCAAAGTCTGGAGTTATTACACTCTTCTGCAAGAGCTGTAACAAGTTTTTTGAACATTAGAGAGCCACCTCATTGATACAAATTTTACTGCTTAACTGTATTTACAGAACCTACTGAAGGAATCATGCAGAATCTAAGCAAGCATTCTAATGCAATACAAGAGCAGTAAGTAAGGACCTTCAAAATAGAACACTGGACAGCAACAGAAAGCAGCTGACTTGCTCTGGAGGATGCGAGACAGAAAATCCTCTGGAGTAAAGAAGAGTACCACGGATGTGCCAAAGAAGAGAGTCTCAACAAAAAACCACATTCCCTTTACTTAAAAGGGTGCTTTTGAAAAAAACTGCTAAGTCCATACTAGGGTATTAGACTTTTATTTATTAGAATTCATTCTGACTATGGATTAAGGATCTCGTCAGCAGACCTTAAGCTTGTGTATCGTTAGGCAAAACTCCAGGTATAATGAACTTTGGTTTATTTTATTTTAATGCTAGAATTTGCACTGTTTTTCAGTTTCTGAAAAGTCAAGTATATTTAAACTTTCACCATTAAAACCAAATGTAAAACCACACTTTGGTCAAAAAGAATGCATGTTCTCAATGAACCACGAAAAGGATACTTTTTAAAAATCAAACAAGCCAACCTTCATAGATTAACATCTTTGTGTTACTGAAAAATGTAAACAGATAACTGAATAAGTGTAAACACATTACCTGGTCCTTCTTCTTCTTCAGTGGTTCAATTACACTCGATCTAGGTTTCTGATTTTTTGCATCAAAACTGATATATAAACCTCCAAGCTTCTTGATATTCAAACCAGGGTCTATGCTACTGGAAAGACGTAAACTAAAGGAGAAATAGTTAATTATTAGAACATGGTAACATGCATGCAGCTAAACCTTCTACTGTCCTCTGAGGAAGATGAACAGAAAAAATATTTTTCTTATTCTTCCCAATTAGGTTCAGTTCTGCAATGATTTTAAGTCTTGTTATCTAGATTATGTAATTCTGAAATGACAGGTGCAGGGGGATTCATGCCACTATATGAAATAAGACTTATTACTAAAAAATACCTGTGGAATCACTTCCACAAATCTTTCATATTAACTCTAATGCTGGACTCTCATCTTAGATATTATTATCTTCTGTATAACTGAATTCTTAGATTTGCTTAACCTTGTCAGAAGAACTCAGGACCAACATCCTTCTATACATTGACAAGCTTGCTAGCTAAAGAGAAAAAACCCAAATATATTGGTGGTAAAAATACTATAACTCTTAATAAGAAGTATGAAGAAACTAGAATTCATTGTAGGAATGTTTAAGTCCTTGTCTATATAACCATACTAGGAACAAAGTCATTAAACTTGCATAAGAAAGTGGTTGGATGGCTGCATCCAGGGGGTCATGGTCAATGGCTCAGAGCCTGACAGTTCTATGAAATTTCAAAGTTAGTATGTTCACATTTGTTTCATTGCTTCATTCAGGCAGCCAAAGAAATGTAAAACGAAACAATGTACAATGGCCGTTTTCAATGGTAAGAATGTTTAAAAGCTCTAAACTACAATAGTGAAAAGTTGGTAATATCTGAAGAGGTACAAAAGGTATTTACTGTCGCTTGAACGCTTATCAGTATAAGCCCTTTAACAACTTTCTATCAAACTGTGACTGATCTTGTATAATGCCTTCACACTGAATGCTTGGCTAAGTTTTCTTAGCTAAGACTTCTGGCCTACCTGAAGGTTTTTACTATATTAAGACTTATTTATCCAACCTAAATGAGTATTATGCTTTAAACATAAGAAGGGATTTTAGCGGTAGCTGGACTACAAGAATTCAAGAAGTATCACTCCACCTAAATTATTTTGATTCCATGCTAGGTTTCACCTGAAGTGTCACCATTACAGCACAGCAAGAACTGTCAGATAAAATTATACACAACTGTTTAAAAAGCATGATGTAATCACGCAATGTGTAAGGAATTTACTGGACCTTTTGTTATCTACATCCCAACCGGAAAAAAAACAAACCTAACAAACAGTGACCTGAATAACCAATTCAGTCAGCCTGACCAGTTTAATGCAGTTTCACATTGTTTTTTAAGCTGAACACATACAAGGCCTCCAGATGCTAAAAAAAATTAGAGTTTTGTTCCTACTATATTCAAAACTGAAAAAAATCACAAACCCTAAATTTATGGACCATATTCATAATTTGTATGTGTAACATCATTTTCTGCAGCAACATGACATATGATTAGTCCCTTATTTATTCTGCACTTAATATGCATATTTCTAATGAGTATATGCTTAAATGAAATGCAGATTCTTTAGCTAGTCCTAGCAAGATACTTACACGTCAACCTTATTTTTCAACAGATCATCATCTTCATCTTTTTCATCTTCATCTATCAATTCCTCTTCATCCTCTTCCAAGTCTGATTCTTTATCTTTTTCACCTCCTTCATGGTTACTTTTAGCATCACTGTCTTGGTCTACATCATCCAGATAATACTTTTGGCTGGAACTCATGCCAGGCTCAGTATCAATTGCAAAAAGACCATCAACATGCAGCGAACCGCTTTTTAAAGATTTTTTGAGGGAAGGAGTTCTCTCATCTGACTTCTTATAACACAGATTCTCATCAACTGTATCTATGTCTGCCACAACACTATTTTCAAAGTCATCACTGTCACTGCTACTGAGAAACAATGCAACAGAGTAATTATCACTGCTTGGTTTTTCACTGCTGTGGGACATCTCTTCTTTTGCATGGTTGTCACCAGTGTCTGCATTAATTCTGAGCATCCTGCTTTTACCAATGCTTTCAGTTGTCTGTGCAACAGCCATGTCCTCTGATGGGCTGCTCACTGCACTAGTTTGCTCACTCTTCTTTATTTTATCATCACACGAGAAAGACTGCTGTGCATCTGCTCCTTCACATTCTGGAATGTTTTTACTTTCATTTGATGTTACTTGTCCTAGGGATTCTAGACATTGTTTGGGACTCATGCAGTCAGTCAAAGAAACAGCCACACACTCTAATTTGCCCCCCCTCGCAAGTATTTTACTGTGATCTTCTTTTTGGCCACACATTGCTTCTGAATGGTCTATCTCAACAGACTGTGTATTATTTTTTGGTTTTTTCACAGGTGATTTAGTGTCTATTCGTTTTGTTTTTGCAAGACTGGATGTCATATCATTTAAAATCTCTTTCTTTGTGTCTTCACGCTGGGTTGCATCAGCACATTTGGAATCACATTTGCTTTTAGGTGAACTGGGTTCTTTATTACTGTCAATAAGTGTGGAAGGATCTTCTGTGTCACTGACAAGTTCTGCAGTCGGTCTAGAATCAGAAGTTATTATGGGCTCAGATTTAATAGTGTCCTCAATTAAATTCTCATCTTCTGAAACAAATCTATTTTTTTTCTCAATCTGCTTAGTATTTTCTGCTTGTGATTTCATTTGCATGCTCCTAGTAATTCGTTTGGTAGTGATAGATGGTTCCACATGAGAAATTAGGCAACATGATTCTGCATCAGAAGTATCTTCACTCTGGGCTTCACGAACTCTGTGTGGCTGCAATTTCTTTTTACTTTGTCTGCTCCTTGTACTTGTGGGAACATTAAGCATCTGGACACCAGAAACAGCAGAGGAACAAGACTCAGCTTCAGAGACATCATCCTCATCCAGAATCCTACTTAACTTATTTACAAAAGCTGTATTGTCATGTCTCTTTTTGTCAGCAGAATCTGGTTGACATGGAATTACAATTTGTCGCCTTCGTGTTATTCTGACAAACAAAGGTGTCTGGAGACCAGACACAGAAGAGCAGTTTGATTCTGCTTCAGACACATCACCATCAACTTGTGGTTCAGCAACTGACTGTGCTGACTGAACAGCTGTGTTCTCATTCCTAGTGATCTGCATCTCTGAGCTATCACTGACATCTGATTTCATTTCTGCATGTTCCAACTCTTCAGGCTGACATTCCCGAATCACCTCTGGCTTATGAACTGATTTAGCTCTTCTAGTCATTCTCCTAGTCACAGGAGTACTAATTTCAGCAGATCCCACCTAGAAAAGGAGTAAAATAAAGGTATGGTATTGACAGATAAAATAACTACATAAAAAGAATGCTATAAAAATAACTAAGAATCTTTTTAAACAAATCTACTTAAACTGACAACATATTACATGTCTCTGTGTAGCCCTATCTATGCGGGAGAAGTCTTGACAAACCATTCCTTGCTTCTCTCTCTACTGCATTTTGGTCAGGGCAGGAGAAGAAACACACACACATCGTTTAAGAAATATAAACAAATATCTCCTGATTGTAAAAAGTTCTGTCAAGTTGTCAGGGGAAGCAAATCCAGAAAAAATGTTCAGAAATATTCAAAGACTTCCTCAACTATGAGCCCCTAAATACTATCAGCTGTCAAACCGTGCCCCAAAATGGTGTCCACAATCAATTTTAGGGCTACGAACAAACTGGCCTCTAAGCAATCGCAAAACTAGGTACGATCTGCTAAGTATTATCTTAAGTGGCAGAGAAATGCTAAAACATCCGTCCTGCAAAGTAAAAAAAGCCTACCTTTAGCTCCCAACGCTAAATGGACCACTGACCTCGGGAAGCTGCTGCCTCCCCGCAGGGCCGGGCGGGCGCAGACACCGACACCGCTCCGGGCCGCGCTCCCTGCACCGCCTGCACCGCCCCCGCCCGCCCCGCTCCCGGCCCCGCTCACCTCCGCCGCACCGCCGGGACCGGCATCGGGATCGCCGGGGCTGCTGCCGCCGCCTGCCCGCGGCCCCTGCTCCCGGCGCCGCGCCGCCGCCCGCCTGGTGCTCACCATGCTGCCGCCGCCGCGCCCGCCCCTTCCTCCCTCTGCCCTCCCTCCTTCCTTCCNGGTTCCACATGAGAAATTAGGCAACATGATTCTGCATCAGAAGTATCTTCACTCTGGGCTTCACGAACTCTGTGTGGCTGCAATTTCTTTTTACTTTGTCTGCTCCTTGTACTTGTGGGAACATTAAGCATCTGGACACCAGAAACAGCAGAGGAACAAGACTCAGCTTCAGAGACATCATCCTCATCCAGAATCCTACTTAACTTATTTACAAAAGCTGTATTGTCATGTCTCTTTTTGTCAGCAGAATCTGGTTGACATGGAATTACAATTTGTCGCCTTCGTGTTATTCTGACAAACAAAGGTGTCTGGAGACCAGACACAGAAGAGCAGTTTGATTCTACTTCAGACACATCACCATCAATTTGTGGTTCAGCAACTGACTGTGCTGACTGAACAGCTGTGTTCTCATTCCTAGTGATCTGCATCTCTGAGCTATCACTGACATCTGATTTCATTTCTGCATGTTCCAACTCTTCAGGCTGACATTCCCGAATCACCTCTGGCTTATGAACTGATTTAGCTCTTCTAGTCATTCTCCTAGTCACAGGAGTACTAATTTCAGCAGATCCCACCTAGAAAAGGAGTAAAATAAAGGTATGGTATTGACAGATAAAATAACTACATAAAAAGAATGCTATAAAAATAACTAAGAATCTTTTTAAACAAATCTACTTAAACTGACAACATATTACATGTCTCTGTGTAGCCCTATCTATGCGGGAGAAGTCTTGACAAACCATTCCTTGCTTCTCTCTCTACTGCATTTTGGTCAGGGCAGGAGAAGAAACACACACACATCGTTTAAGAAATATAAACAAATATCTCCTGATTGTAAAAAGTTCTGTCAAGTTGTCAGGGGAAGCAAATCCAGAAAAAATGTTCAGAAATATTCAAAGACTTCCTCAACTATGAGCCCCTAAATACTATCAGCTGTCAAACCGTGCCCCAAAATGGTGTCCACAATCAATTTTAGGGCTACGAACAAACTGGCCTCTAAGCAATCGCAAAACTAGGTACGATCTGCTAAGTATTATCTTAAGTGGCAGAGAAATGCTAAAACATCCGTCCTGCAAAGTAAAAAAAGCCTACCTTTAGCTCCCAACGCTAAATGGACCACTGACCTCGGGAAGCTGCTGCCTCCCCGCAGGGCCGGGCGGGCGCAGACACCGACACCGCTCCGGGCCGCGCTCCCTGCACCGCCTGCACCGCCCCCGCCCGCCCCGCTCCCGGCCCCGCTCACCTCCGCCGCACCGCCGGGACCGGCATCGGGATCGCCGGGGCTGCTGCCGCCGCCTGCCCGCGGCCCCTGCTCCCGGCGCCGCGCCGCCGCCCGCCTGGTGCTCACCATGCTGCCGCCGCCGCGCCCGCCCCTTCCTCCCTCTGCCCTCCCTCCTTCCTTCCCTCTTCCTTCCTGCCGCCCGCCCTTCCGGGCCCGCAGAGGGAAGGCGGTTCCGGGGCCGCGGCGGCTCCGCCCGCTCTGCCCGGCCCGGCCCCGCGACTCATGCCGGGACGTGGTGGAATCGCGGGATGCAGACACTTGGAAAAGTGTCAAATGTGTGACAGTGTAAAATGCCGCACTAAAAAGCCTACGGGAATTTCAAATTTTAGTTAAACTTTCAGGTGTCCCATGGAAGGAAATCCCCTCGCGCCCACCTCGATGCAAACCGAACGAATGAGATAATGTGGTAACTTGATAAAGCGTTATGTATGCTATTGGTGACTCTAGAAATGCCACGTCTTAAAAGGTACTTTTCTGCAGCAAGCAAACTCTTAACATTTTACAGAAAGGAAATGAATCATTATCCCATTAAAACAGCCTTTACATTGGTTTAGCACAGTTCCTGTTTTGTAGCATTTCAATACAAAAAACTGAGCACACACACAAGTCTAATACGATACAGAATCAGCCAAATACAGACAGAGCTTACAGGTAGAGGTTAAATCATAAGCACGCAACACAGAGCTAGTGGAGAAGTTTAGAATTAAACTCATGTAATTTTGAACTCTGATACACACTGGCCCAACATTAAAAAGAAACCGCTACGTTTTTATTAAGAGAAAAAAAATCCAAACTTTTATTGATGCATTAGTAGTTTCAATTCCCTGTTTCTCTCATTTATCAAAAGAACTGAAGAAGCCAAGAAAATCTCCTGCTGTTTGCCAGTACAAATACAATATTTAAGGACTAAGGTACCTTGAAAAACCATCATTAAACTTAGTGGAATGGATTATAGGAAGCTGACACTCCAGACACTACCTACAGGCATTCAAACTCCACTTGCTGCTATATGAAGAATTTGAAAGATGTTGGTGAAAATTCATTCCCTTACAGTCCAAATCTCAAAATATGTACAACGAAGTTAATGACTACTACCAGTATCAGGCCATGCCCCTGTCTGAAATTGAGATGTAATTCACGTATTCTAGACACGGTATCAAAGTTCCTGCTAAACTACAAGTTGAACTTTAGCTATCTACTCTGATTTTTAAAGGCCAAAGAAAGGAAAAGGCCTTTTTGATAGAAAGACTACATTAAACCAAAAGCCTTGTCTTAGCAGCAGCAATCTCTCTGGGATTAAAAAGCCAGTGTGCTAAGGTGTTGCCAATCAGAAAGATACCTAACTTCAAGCTAAGCCTTGCTTCATCTTTCCCGAGTGGCACTCAAGCAACACGTTTCCCAGGCAAGTGCAAAAGAAGTAATTAATTTTAGTGAACAGCATCACCATTTACTGTCTATTCTACTTGGCTAATTGCTTGCGTAGTTCACACGTAGCAAAAAAAACAAGCCACAGTTGAGAAGAGGACAGGCAATTTTCAGTTTTTGATTAACAGATTTCTTCATCACTTGTTTTCAAATCTTATTTCAAACACTCACTATTAATACATTTTCTATTTCAAACAGTAAAAATGCCATCACACTTGTGCGAACACTAAAGAAGCGTATCGAGGCACAAAGAAGCCAAAAGGAATTCAAGTAACAGTCAGAAAGTAATTTGGAAGATGCATTTTTTTCTAAATCATAGAGGTCTTTTCCACTCTATTAAAAATAAACCAATTTTCCCATCCCTGCAAATTAAACAGCTGACCTGCCTATACATATATATATCAAGTAATGAGATACCAGCTTAATTTTGGGGGGGTATTGTATCATAAAAGATGACAATTTTCTATAAAATCTAGTCCTTGAATGCTTGAAATATATGCCCACCAGGTAAGTATGATTTAAGAGAAATTTGTTTTTTAAAAAACCAAAAATATATGTTTCTCTATACTACCTAATGGCAGCTAAAATATAATGATCATTTTTACAGTGAACTGGTCATAAAAAGAAAATTATTTTAAACTGTTACTCTATAGATAACTTCAATTAAAAAAGCCCCAAAATATTTCATATTTTGAATGATAATAGTTAAGGAAGGAAAATAGTGTTAGAATACTACAGACACTCCTACTGACATCACACGGAATAATTACAACTTTTGATAGTTCATTATAAATGCTGTAAAAATCTTTCTATGAAAAATGCAATGTTCCCCCATACCAAAGAAATTTAAACAGCCTTTACAAAAAAAAAAAAAAAAAAAAAAAAAAAAACGC
>VYZR01120580.1:6433-23905 GCA_013400675.1 Oxylabes madagascariensis
TGCAAGGGCTGCAAAAAGTACAAGCAGGCACATAGAGGAAGCCATCGGATACGACAACAGTTCAAAGCCCCAAGTGAATCTTGACATGTAGGAAGTGTTGCCTATTGAAGAGGCAAAAAAAATGTTATCAATTACAGGATTATTTGAATCTTAGTGGGAAACACAGCTTCCCATAGCTATATGTCCTTGCATCTGAAGACTCTTAGCTCTTTACCTCTAACTGCATGCCACTCAAAACTTTCAATAAATCATTTTACCATTTCTCATAGTATGAAATGTAGTTTATGTCCTTGTGAAATATAATCTTCAATTAGCAGAATACATTTTTCCATAACCACATGATCTCCTAGGACAATCCAGTCTGTTTTTTTCTTCAGAAAAAACACCAGCAAAGAGCCTGCCATTAGCAAAACCACACAGATGTATTTTGGGTTACATAATGAACACTTCTGATGCTATCACACTGGAATTCATCCTTCACTTTCCTTGATGAGATGCCAAGTAATTTGGGATGCTTCTTTCTTACACTAATTCATACAAAGCATGAATACTATAGAACATCAAGGAAATTAACTTAAGAAAAATATGAAAACATAAGTAATTAGAATAAGAAAAGCTATATGATCTCAAAGATAAAACATAATACAAAAAAATATATGTAAATAAATGGTGAAGTCTGGTTCTTATTTAAGAAGATGGCTGTTACCACTATCAGATTCTTCTATAGTACTAAAAAAAGGATTTTTAAGTTGAAAGTTCAAATAAAAAACATCTAGGAAAGAGACTAAAAGACACTGGAGGAAAAGCCACACCTCAAATATATTAAAAAATATTGAATTAGGTATTCTATTTGACACAGGAAAATATTTGGGGAAAAAAGATGTTAAAAACAAAATGACCAGATTTTTTTACTTAGACACTGGCCACACAATACATAAAAAACATTATACAAGAAGGTAATACATCACAAAATTCAATGGTTCAAGGATTTACAATACAAGGATATTTTAATCTTTGTAGTGAAATCAACTCTCATTAGTAACATATGAACACGATTATATTATTATATTTCAGTGCCCTAAGTGAAATGAGTTAAAGTTTAATCAAACATCCACTGACAGAAGGACCACATCATTGTTGCAACAAAACCAGAGCCATTAGTTCCAGAAGGGTCAGACTTCATTATCTGCCTCCTTCCACTGAGGATGCTTCAGGCTTGTGGAGGAGACAGCAATGCCAAGGAAAGCCAGCAGTGCTGGCATCTCCACAGTGAATGATTTGCAAAACGGTATTTCAGTTTTTTACACTCTCGACTCACAACCTTTCACCGCCACTAGAAATTTCACACATGTTACTTACAAATACTGTTGAAAGCTTGACAACTGAATATAAAACTGTGAGATATGCTGTGGACTGGACACAGGCCAGATGAATGACGGCTTTAGTAAAGCATGCAGCTTGTTAAGAAGGTATTACAATTGTGGACATTGGATCAGTTGCTCAAAAAACTTTCATAAAATGATTTTGTATTAAGGTTTCTATATGGGACATCAGCACACTCATATCAGCAGCACAGACCTGGTGATCCCCATTTCCTGTCTTTTTCAGGGTCTCTAATAGGCCCCAGTGGATTGGAGGCAGAGCACTGTAAGAACTCAGCAAGTGAAGCTGGCTTAATGGATTCTGATTTATTTCTGCAATCCTCAAGGCCCTCAAGATAGCAGGTGCAAACTTAGAATAATGAGCTGTAGATGAAATAATAATTGGGCAAGTTCTATCTTGTAATCGATCTGCAACTACTTTAGCAACAGCTGTGTGTGTATCCAAAATATATCCTGTAGTACTGTACACAGAGTGAATGGCAGCCAGACAGTCCTCATCAGAGCACCAGCCAGCCACTAAGTCCTGCTGAAGCTTTCCAAGTAGATCTTTCCGCAGCTGGAAGTGGCCCTGATTTTCCAGCTGATTAAATAATTGTGTCACCAGTTGTCCATCTTCATTAGCAATCAGGTGTAAGTATCGCTCAAGATTGGACGACTTCAAAATATCTACTGCTGATGAAAAACTGGAAATTAATTTTCTTCCCCTCAAATCATAAACACCTGTTCTTATGAAGTCAGTCAAAACATTGTTTTCATTGGAAGCACAAATACATTTTCTAATAGGAATTCCCATCATTTTAGCATAGAAAGCAGCTAACATGTTGCCAAAATTTCCTGTAGGAATGCAAATATCTACAGGGCTTCCAAAAGAAATAATACCTTGATGAACAAGATCAAGGTATGCAGAGGCATGATAAACTATCTGAGGAAGCAGTCTTGCCCAGTTTATGGAGTTTGCTGCAGCTAAAGCTGTTCCATATTCTACTGTAAGAAAGCCAGTAAAATCAGAATTAGTAAAGATTTGCTTTATAGCTGTCTGGCAAAAATCAAAATCAGATTTGACACCCACTGACCAAGCGTTTTCTTTCTGACAGCCAATCATTTGCGATTTTTGAATTGGGCTTACTCCATCCTCAGGAAAAAAATTCACCAGAGCAATTCTCTGTTTGTCAATGTCATGGAGACGACTAAAGCCATCTAGAACAGCACTCCCTGTGTCCCCAGAAGTAGCTACCAGAATCAAGTAATTGCAGCTTCTGGGAATGCAGTAGGCAAATAAATGTGGCACCAACTGTAATGCAAAATCTTTAAATGATGCTGTTGGTCCATGAAATAACTCAAGAAGGAACTGATTGCCTGCCAGATGCCTAACTGGGGCAACTTTAGAACAACTAAAATTTTCTCCATAAGCAGTTTCAATAATTTCTGCCAGCTTAGAAGCCGGAATATCAGCAGGATGTATGCATCTTTCTAATATCACCTGGGCTCTTTCAACATACGTTACTTCTATCAGACCTTGCCATTCTTCAGCAGTGAATTTTGGAAGTCCTTTCTCAGGAACAAAGAGTCCTCCATCAAGGGCTAAGCCCTGAGTAACAACGTCACTGAAAAATAATTTGTGAGAGTTTTCCTCTGTACTCCTTCCAGACCTACTAGACCTCGTTGAAATGAAAGTTTCCAGTTCCGAGTCTTGGTATCTCTTCACAGCATCAAGTACTTTTTCTGCTACAACCTCTGCTTCAACATCCCCTCCACAAAGAACACGGATGTCAAACCACCTTTTGTAGAACTGCTTCCTAAACTGAAGTACATCTTTGAGAGAAATACCAGGAGACAGGCCCACAATACGATCCATTTCCTTTGATTTCAGCCTGCTCATGATGACTGTTGTGGGCACATCCAGATATACAACTATTCCATTTTTCTTTATGTGCCGCATGCCAGCAGCATGCATTGGATTGGACCCGCTAAGGGAAATAACACTTCCAGATGCTGAGAACTTCAATAGGGCTTTTCCTTCCTCCTCTAGAAATTCTTCATAACCAACATCCTGCAGTTTTTCTGACACACTCATATTCCAGGTTGTTTCAAGGACATCATGATCTACATCTATGACAGGGCAATCCAGTTTCTGGCCCACTATTCTCCCAATCGTTGTTTTCCCGGCACCTGGAGGTCCCATCAGGATAATATTTTTCTTTCCAAGAAGAGAACGACTTGAGAACCATGACTTCCATATCTGTGCAAATGCAACAGGTCTTGAAAGCATCAGTTTTAAACACATGCTAGAAAGACTGTTTTGGGTTATTAGTCTTAAAGGCTGATACTGAAAAATGTGAAACATCTTCTGATGAGTTATTGTGGGTTTTTTCCAAGACAACTTGACAATCCACTTAACTGCTTCAGAAATAAAACAAAAAAACAAAAAAACAAACAGTAACTAGTCCTTCAGCAAATATCTAAGAAAAAACCCTCAAGGATATAAAATTTAGAGCAAGACTTCAAATATAAACCCAGCTATGACCTCATCAATGCCAAGGAGGTATTTTTACAGAGTAAGTCTGAATCCCCTCTCCTGCATAGTTCCAGCTTGTTTCCACAGACAAATCCAACTTCAAAACGTCCATGTCCTCAAGGTAAAAACAGACAACCAAACCTAACATTATAATACTGTTTGCAAATAATATTACTTATAGGAATTCAAAATCAATTACTTTTTCTTCTAGAAGACTTGCTTTTAACTACACATTTATAAGTAACAATTAACATGATTAGCTTCTGGTAATCAAAATGTTAACAAAATATGTATTTGTCCCACCTCCCAAGAAAACTTGGATTTTTTTTTTAATCCTTTCTTTCTAAAAATACCAAATGCAAGACTCACTTAAATAAACAGATAACTCACAGTCTTGTGCAACAGCAAGGCTGGATGAGTTGCATTCAAATCTCTTCTGAAGGGATGTTAAACGAAGGGATTTTTGAAGAACTCCTACACTGGAATTGTACTGAATGTAATTTGGGGGTAGAGAGGGGAGGAGAGAGAGACAGACAGAGAGAGAGAAATCATGAAGACTTTCTACCAAGAAAAAAAGTAACTAAGAAGGATGGATTTCCAACAAAGCAAGAAATTCCCAACACTGTGCTTTGTTTACTTAGAGAAATAAACACCAATATCAGCATTAATTGGAGTGCATGATTTGGCCACGATTTTTAGAGCAAAAGGGGAAAGACTTTCCAAATCTCCCTAAAACTGTGAGGGAGGGCAGGGGAAAGAGCATTTGCTCACTTCTATGGAAAGTTGAGCTTGCAAACAGTAAATCTCTGTGTTTGCACCCAGTGCTGTGACCTGGAGGATATGCTGTAATTACAAGGCATAGATCAGAGTAAAGATGGGCACATAATGCTACCCAGGTTTTTTTCCTTAATCCTTCTAAAGTATAAGGGAGTCATCCCGTAGAGATGCAATATAAAGGTTTTATAGATCTTTAATTTTAAAAGGGTTTTAAAAACCTTTAAAAACCCTTAATAAAAGGAAAACAAACTGCAAAGAGTAATTGTAATATCCAGTATTGCTCTAATACTGTACTGCAATAGTAAGCACTCTAGTGCATATGTAAATATATATATATTCCTTTAGGGACAGAAAGAGATCTTCATATTAAACTTGCAGATGTAAAAAAGTTGTATTCAGGAGTAAATAAACCCAAACCCAATATCTTTTAGTGACTCTATTTCATGAACGTAAGAATCACTTCAAGCATTGTGTGTGCAAACTAAGGGAGTGAAACCCATGCCAAGCACAGACTCCCGCCTGCCATGTCCTGCTCCACTACAGGTAAACTTTGAGCTGCAGCCAGTTGGTGTGCATTACACAAATAATGCGTGTAACATCTGGGCTGCCTTATGAATTTACGCCATAGGTATTGTTTAAAATCAACGTGAGTTTTGCACTCACTCACATAAAATACACCTACATAGAAGGCCACAAGCATGGACTACAACCCACCTCTTTGAAATAATTTTTTGTCCACTGGCAAAACTTTAACAGTAAAAACAGCTCAAATGATCCACCACCCACCCTATTTGAGATAAAAACTCCATGCCAAAAGGGTGGGGTTGTTGCAGCAGAGCTTACGCCCATACCTCCACTAACATTTTGCTTTGGCTATTCAGCTCCACATGGACGGCACCTATAGATCCTTAGCCGTGATCCACAATTTTAACAACCCCTGCCGGTGACAAGCGCTCTAGTACAATCTGGGCTTTGTTACTTGGATAGACACGAGACCAGCCCCTAAGCCATGCTCCTGTAGCAGCTCCCTGAAGGAGTCAAAGCGCGGATGGGAGAACGGAGGGAGCCGGAGGGACCGCACCCACCCACCCAGCCAGCCAGCCAGCCAGCACGGCCCCGGGCTGCGGGCTGCCACCTCTCTCTGTCTGTCTGTCTGTCTGTCCTGTCCAGTCCCGCTGTCCCGGCCGGTCCCCCTCCCGCCCCCCGCCCTCAGCGCGGCGCGCGCACGTACCGGCGGGGGCGGGGCGGCTGCCACGGGTGCCGCGCAGGCGCAGTCCCGNGGAAGGGTCTGGAGCACGAGTCTGAGGAGGAGCAGCTGAGGGAGCTGCGGGAGTTTAGCCTGGAGGAGGCTCAGAGGTGGTTTTACTGCTCTCTACAACCGCCTGAAAGGAGGCTGTAGCCAGGTGGGGGTCGGTCTTTTTTCCTAGGCAGTTAGCGACTGAACCAGAGGAGGTGGCCTCAGCTGCACAGGGCAGGTTTAGGATGGGCATTAGGAAGAGATTCTTCACAAGAAAGGCTGATTAGGTACTGGAGTGGGCTGCCCAGAAAGGTAGTGGAGTCCCTGTCCCTGGAGGTGTTTAAGGAAATACTGGATGTGGCACTCAGTGCCGTGGTTTCGTTGACAAGATGGTGTTGGACTGGATAATTCAGAGGTCTTTTCCAACCTAATTGATTCTATGATCTGGTGGTTTACAGTCTGCTCCAAGAAGTGATGATTAAGTTTGGTGTCTTCAGTGACATCTTGTTAGTTCATAATTTACAAAGCACTCCTTCTGTGCACAGGAATTCCATGACATCTTTGTTATTTGCAGCTAGAACAACTCAGCGAGCAGCTGAAAAGGTGGGCTTTCCAGTTTCCATACTTTCCGTGTTTCAGGTGTGTCCTCTGACATTGTATCTTTTGCTTCCCTTTCTTACCTCTTGCCTTAAAAAGGAGTCCTTTTGCCAGGAGTTATGCAGATGTTGTTTTTTTTCAAATCCCTATTTATATAAAAGGCTGTTACACTTAGCATCTTTAGTGAAAGGGTAGGTCGTAACTCGATAGCTTTAAAACAAGTAGATGTATCAGTGACACTCATTAGAACAAAGATAGTTATCCTGTTTCAGGTAAAAGGATTCAGACTTGTGAGATTCCTAGTTCGGAGTCTTTCCCATGTAAAAGTAGATTTTTAAATTTTGTTTGTTTTCATTGTGAATGGATATAGTTTTCGACAGAGATACTTTTGAAGACAGAGGAAGGTGAAAGGACAATATGGCAAGGCATGCACACTAAATCCATTCCTGACTTAATACCATTCAGAGATTTGCATACTCCATGACCATTAGGTTCAGTTTAGGCAATGGATTCCTTGGCTTAGATATAATCTGACTAAATCCCCTTCTGATCTCATTGACTTCTGTTGTTGCCACACTTGCAGCTTAGGTTCACAATGTGACAAATATTCAGCTGATAACAGGACTATTGAACCTGGTTAATAGCATGATTTGACCAGTTTCAACTAATGCATACAAAATCTGCTTTGCTGTATGGGGTTTTTTTTCCTAATGAAATCATATATATTTCACTCACAACTGACTGAAACTGCTTATGAAACCACAGCAAACATCCTCATTTTCCCCAACTTTGATATCCAAGTTGATACCTAAGGAATAGGTGTCATCTTCTTCTGTCTTCTTACAGATGTATTGTCTTTTTTTCCCTTGCTAAATGATGAACAGCTTAGATTCTGATGTTTCCCGATAAACATGTTTTCTTCCTTGCAACCCTCTCTAGCCCTGTAATATTGAGCCACTTTCTTGGTCTGGAAAGTCACTGAAAAGATAACAGATTCCCCCATCTCTTTGTCCAAAGGAACATCTATAGCTGCTTACAAATGATGTCTTTACCTCATGCTAGTATGTAAGAAACTCAGTGTAGTATGTGAAACTCATTCATTTTCTTATTCCAAGACTGTGGAATAAGTCAAAATTTGACCACTAGGTCAAAATTTGCATAAAGCCAGTGCTTTTCTCTCCCATGTGCTCATGATGCCACTTCTAGAAAATGGTGAGGAATACTATTATTTATCAGTTTGGTGGGTTTATGCAATGTCTATAGATCTTTGCCATGAATTTAACAGAGAAAAAAACCCACAAAAAAAAAACCCACAAAAAACCAAAAAAACCAAACCAACAAACAAAACAAAAAAACAAATAAACACAACAACAACAACAAAAACCACACACAAAAAAAACCCACCAAAAAAACCACCAAAAAACGCCTCATTCCTTATAATTAGAAGTATTTCAGGAAGTATATATAATCCTGTGCAAATAATCTTCTCTCTGATTTTGGAGACCAAATCTCCAAAAGACAAAATAAGTCCACAATTTTAATGGAGTCCTCTGACACGTTCTAATGTTATGATCAAGTACAAATACATTTATTGGACACTTGCAGCTCATGGACAAGAGCTTTATCAGTGTTGCTACTGTGATACACATTCAGTGGCCCAGGATTACATGGCTTCTTTCTTCCTATTTCAGTATTTTCATAGAATGGTTTGCACTATATATAAACTTTTTTGTTCTTTTTTTTTATCCTTGCTTGAAAACATGGCATGGTTTTTTCCATAAACACATTTTTTCTGTAAAAGAAGCACAGTTTTTCATAAGCTTTTGTCTACCGTAAATTAATGCAACATGTTTCCTAAAGATGGACATACGATAAAAGTACAGTGAGGGAGCCTTCGCTTCAGGAGCAGGGAGTTCTGCTTCATCAGGCAAACATCTGTGATGGCTCAGTCCTTCAGAGAGAGGCAAGATGTTGCCAATCAGCTAATGATCAGCATTTGGCTTCTTTTGGAGATTTGGATTAAAGCAGAAGTTACCATGCCATATGCAACATTAGACCAAAACAGCAGTGTGTGCATACCATGTTCATACAGCTTTTCATGTCTGAACCCTTACTGATTTTCACATCAGCTGTTTCTGTGCCAAACCCACCACTGATTACCACTGTTCAGGATTGCAGCTCCTGTCTGTGTAATATAAGGAATCTGCAGTGTGCAGTTCTATTTCAGAGCAGTCACCCATCTCATCTCTCATAAGAGTCTGTAACAGATGGTTCATCTGGAACATTGAGACAGTGATACAGTGGACAGTAATAAGAAAAACTGATGATCAAGGACATCCTGTACAATTCTTGACTACATTTGACATCTTTTCTCGAGCATAAATCATAGAACCATAGATAATGCTGAGTTGGAAGGGAGCCATCAGCATCACTGTGTCTAACTCCTGGCCCTGCACAGGACACCCCAAGAATCACACCATGTACCGTAAGGAATTCATACAAGCAATACTCAAGTTTGTTTCCAAAATTCAGGTTTTGTTGGATTTCAGAATGTCTGTGTTCAGCGTTTATATTTGGTATTTATTTCCCCAAGTGTGATAATCCTGACCTCAAGAGACACAAGAGCAGAACGAAAAAGCAAGCTAACTGTAGAACCAGAAAACTCATTTGTCAGTGCAGTACTAGTTTTAGCCTTAGCATGGAGGCTGTGTGAATGATGGTCTTTATTTGGGAGAGAGTACAAAACAGAACAGATTAGGCTTTTGCTATGAGCTACTGCAAAAAAGTATATTCTTTGAAGAACTATTTTGAATATTTTTCTGACCCTGAACTTCTTTATGACTATTTTTTAACCTCTAAGGTATATATCCAAATGTAGAGAACTTGCGAAACATGAAGCAGAGAAAAATAAATCTCAGTGGAAAACTATGGGGCCAGCAAAAGTTGCAGTGCCAAATCCAAATAATTTTCTGCAGAAACGTTCCCAGGAACCCAAGTTACCACCAAGTAAGTGTAGACAGAAAATATATGCAATGTAATGTATTTTTTAGAGTAGAGAGTTAAGTCTTTGTGCCCTACCGTACTAAGTTATGGCCAGCTATCAGGTTGTAAAAACAAAAGTAGTGGTTTGTGGGGTCAGTGTCAGGAAACTAGCTGTTGTAGGAATGAGCTTTGTCACTTGTGACATTACACTTATTTACTGCCAAAGAACATGAACTCAGACAACTTGAATCAAATCCTTATTTCTGGTAATGATCATGAATTAGAGTTATGTCTAGTGGGAAATATAATGGGAAATAATTATTCTTAATCACTCACTATAAGTGAGACTATTCAGGGTACTACTGAATTTCTGTTGGTGCCTTGGAGAAATGATTACATTAAAATGGAAGAGTTTCTATATTCTCTGGAGAAAGGATTATGAGAAGTTGTTTACAAGGATTAGGGAGCAGCAAGAGCAGGGTTCTTCCCTAAGGAGAGATGAGTCAGATGTTAAAGGCAACCACAATGCAGACTGGGCAAAGACCTCACCAAGAGAGTGCGGTCCCACCACGTCAGGCAGGCCAGCAGAGCAGGGTGCTGAGGAAAGTCTGTCCTGTCAGTGTCCCACTGACCATCAGACAAAATCGGGTGTCAGGCCAGGTCCCTGCACTGATTCCACACAGCTCTTCAGGAGCAGGACTAGGGGCAGACACGGCTGAGACAGCTCAGCCAGGTATTGACAGGTGGAATGGGGTTCCTGAGCCCAAGGGGGTGGGGTGGATGCCCCAGGTGAGACTGGATGGGACCACTATTGCCCAAGGGCTCTGACCATTATTGCCCAAGCACCTCCACTTAAAGTAGTTATAATTACATTTGAAAAAAGTCCTGTACTGCTGCAGTTAAGAGCAAACGAGTGACATATAAGGAAAACCCATCTGAAACAACATAGTGTTTCCTAGGTTATGAAACTTCTGTTAGGCCAAACAAACATACATCACAGTTCATTGACAGGCAGTTCTTTCATTGTAATTGTGAAAAACGCTGTACTGTTGGGTTCTATTTTTATGTAATTCTGTACATCATTTTTCCCTTTTGAAAAGTCTAATAATACAAAATTGCAAATATCTTCAGATTTATTGCTGAGAATATTTACATGCTCTATTCACAGAAAAAAAAGAACAGGATGGTAAAAGATTGCTTCCATTATTGCCACCCAGGACATACCACCCAGTTGTTCACATTAAAAAGAATTTTATAAATAAAAATGCAGTTGCTGTTATCACAAGGGAGCCTAAAAAGCCTCGACATTTTTGTGTTGATACAAGACAGGGAGATAAATATCTCCTTGAACCTTCAGGACTTTTTCCAAAATACATTAAAAAAAAGGTAAGTTTTATTAAATTATATTGGAAATACAATTCATAATGCCTATTTTAGGTTCACTATTGCATAGATACCATGGCTGTTCATGTTAGACCTCTTGAATTCATCAAGAAGAAGTCACTGGCACTAGATTTGTGCCTTGCATTTGCTGTGTTTTCATTTGCTTACACTGTCAGCCAAAAAAATTTGCAGAATGATTACTCTAAAGCAATATGTCTTGCATTGGGAACCCAGGGAATGTCTAATGGGGAGACATGGAATTCTGTGATGAATGAATGATTGCTGCTTAGAAAAGACAGGCAGGGAAGAAGAGAAGGAGGTTGCCCTGTGAATGAAGGAGCTGTTCAAATATATGGAGCTCTTCTATGAAATTGGCAACAGACTGGTTGAGCCTGTGAGTCAGGATCAGAGGAAAGGCCAGCTACTGTCAAAAGTGTGTTTGTTATGGAGCACCCAATAAGGTGAGGAGCTGGAAGAAAATCTCTTTTAAGTAACTGGAGGAAATCTTCAGATCACCATGCAGCTTCTTGTGGAAGACTCCACTCTCCTTAATAGCTGCTGAAAGGACAACCCAATGGGATGAAAGCACTCCAAAAAGTTTTCTGAAGCATGTCAGGAGCAGCTTTCTTCACAGATGGTGGATAAGCCAACCAATGGTTATGCTCTTCTGGACAAACAAGGAAGGTGTTTGTCTTAGGGGTGTGATAATCAGTTGCAGTCTGGGTGGCATGGACCATGTAGCAGTTCCTGACCCCCTCCTGTTCAGGGAGCCAGGTGGTAGCCTACTGACTGCTCAGGAGAGCAAACAGCAGCTTATTGAGGGTAACTCATAAGTAGGACCCCATGTGAGACAGCTGTGGAAAGCAAAGAGCTTGGGAGAGCTGACATGCTTTTAAGGACAAACTCCTCTGTGCACAACAGTCCATCCCCTACCCAGGAAAATAAGAACTATCAAGAGTCTGGCTTATCTAAACATGTAACCCATGACAGAGCACTGAGATGAAATAAGCCATAACTCATGACAGAGAAGATGCCAAAAAGAACCTGAAGGCCTTGCAGTACTTCTCCACGGCTAAACATGTATATAAACAGTGGTAGTCGTGGTGCTACCTGACGCTAAAAGATTAGTGAATAATTTTGCATTTAGTAGAAAGAAGGTAGACTCTGATATCTTCTGGCTAGAGGAGCTTCATTTTACAAAGGTTAAGGCAAAATAGGTGTGTTTCCCCAAGAATGTCTGGGATATTCAGAAGTTATTTTTTTCTCACAGAAACATATCAGTATGGGATAGTTTATCCTTCTTAACTAGTCCAATTTTCATGTATGTATTCTTGTATGTTGCAATGTTCAGCAAAAATCGGGATACAGGAAGACCTTTCAAAGAAATTCTATACGGAATGTTTCCAATCATAGAAGCTGACACGGTATAAAAATTTAAAATAGCTCACTGTCATGAACAGGTTTCAAACTCCTTGCTCAACTATCAGTTCTTATAAATAGTGATTTTAGTTTCTGGATTCTGTTTCTGGATTCTGTTGTCTTCTAAGGTTGTGAAAAGAAACTGAAGAAAATTGTTTATATGTTTTTCGCAGGATACAAAGATAATCATGTTTGACACTTTTAAGAACATGGCGATTTAGGATTTTAGTGCTCAGTAGCACAAATTATCATTTCAAGCTATTTTTGCAAATAGATGGATGACAGGTATCTCTTTGTTTCCTTCTTAAAAGCACATATAAGGACCTTCTTCCTTTTCCTTATAGAATTATGGTGTTTTACCAAAATATGTGACACGGAGAAAAGAAGAAATGAAGAGAGAGGAGGAAGAATACCAGGCCAGTGTTTTGGAGCAACTCAAGAAGAAAGCCATGAAAGCTCTATCTGAAGAAGAAAGGACAAATATTCTGAAGGTACATATTTTGATTTAGTGTAATTATTAACATGTCCAAAAGATTAAATAAGGTAGTGTACATTCAAATAAATAATAAAAATATACTTTTTTGGTTAAGTGAAACGAATTAGTTGGCTACTTTTTCACTAGATGGAGCTGTAGAACAGTTGTATACAACTGAAAGGAGCAGATCTAGCTACAGTTTTAATCCAGTTTTCAATTCTATTTGGTTCTTATCCACCTTAATGACTTGGAATTTCAGTGAAACTTCAAAGAGCAGAAAATCACCAATATGGATCTAGTGACACTTATTAATGGAGAAATACAGTTTTTTTCCTAATGCTATTTTCCTATTGCTCCTTTTATTGGCAGTTTCTATCTGAAACCTCACTGATTAAAGCATAATGACTTGCTTTTAAATGTGGCAAAAAAAGAAAACAGAATTATATTGCAATATAATCATAGAACTGTGACTGAAAATTTTGTATTTTGTCAAGCTGTTCTGGATACGGTCTTTCATACAGTTTTTATTGCACAAGACTTTCTAAAGAGAATTAATACCATAAAAGAAGTAGAGGATAAAAGAGATGTCTTAAAAGTATATCCTGCCCCAGAACTGGAATTTTACTTGACCACTTTTTAGACAAATTTCTTATGAAAATGAAGCTTGTATGACTGTGATATCTGTATTTCAGTCTGTTCCTTAATAACTTGCTCTTAGCAGCCACTTGAAACAAATTAATAGATAGATGGACAGCTCAAAGATGCTGAATTCACACACACAAAAAAAAATCTAGGGAGAAAACAGTGTCTAAAACTCACTTGCCTAAAAGATGAACTGGTTAATTGGCAAGGTCTGAAATGTCCAGCCCAATGGTCTTTTGCATATACAGCAAGCAGTAGAAGCTAGGAAGGGGTATGGGAGGGAGGTGAGGGTATTGCACTGACAGCAATATAAAGAACAAAACAGCATGCTGTTTTAAAGAAGATTGAGATATTTTTATGGTGGGAAAGGCATGGGACAAGCTGATGTTAATTTTGTTAACAAGTTATGATGTTAATGATGTTAACAAGTTGACTATGCAGCAAAAATATATGTGAGTTCAGCTGCTCACTGTTCTGCATTTAGTTTGATTAAAATGATGTTCTATATTTTTCAAATATATTACAGGAATGCACTGGAATATTTTTTTTAATTTTAAAAGTTTTTAGATTGTTTTTATTAACTCAGTATTTATTTTAATTTTTTTTTTAAGAACATTTGCACTTCCATGGGCTTACTTATATAGTTAGACTGTCAGGAGGAATTAGTATCCCCAGGGTATGTGGCTGTAGACATATGGGAGTTTCTGTCCTTTAAAATAATTGACATTGCTAGTGAACACATGTGCACTATTTGATTTGAAAGAATACGTGGCAATAGATGCCTGAGACCAAAATCAAGCCTCATGACCTTACAAAAATAAAGGGAAGTAATTTGTGCCAACATTTTTTGAACTCTTCCTTGTGCTTACTTTGGTTGGGATTTTATGAGAATAAAAGAGAATGTTGATAAATGCAGTACATGTTTCTCACTGATCCAGCATGTATTAGAATTCCATATATAGAGATGGATATTCAGTTTGTGATCTAGCTGTAGGAATAGTGGTCAGCATGTTACATTGTTGTGAAGGAGAACTGTGAAGGAGATTTTTACAGAGTCATGACCTGCTTTTGATCTCTCCACTTTGTAGGGATAGAGCAAATTTTGTGAATGTATGCTCTAATCTTTTAAAATTCACTGTTTTCAATTATTTCCAAGTCAGTTCTTACTAATGTACACAAATAAGAATTATTTAAAGAATCTATTAATGACTCTTTTATGAAAGTTTTTGGAAAGATGAGATTTATTTTTATGCCTATATATTTGTAAACTGTACCTGATACCTGGTAGACTATGAACCTTACCAAAATGCTTTACAGCCTTGGATAGCAAAGACAA
Source organism: Oxylabes madagascariensis (assembly GCA_013400675.1). NCBI lineage: Eukaryota > Metazoa > Chordata > Aves > Passeriformes > Timaliidae > Oxylabes > Oxylabes madagascariensis. The sequence continues at coordinate 21,179 of VYZR01120580.1, forward strand.
GTATCATTACAGGACAATAGATAAATATCCTTGTTGCTGTAAGTTTCACATGTAGCAGTAAGGTTTTTAAGCTTACGTAGATATTTGTGTATGAAGATTGTTGGAGTAACCTTTATGAACAACACTTAGATGCTTAATATGAATATGCAAAAAAGCATGAATTGCTACGCAATAAATACACTGGTTTGAATTGTTAAAATATTAGTTTCTTATTAAAGATAACATTTTTCTTAGTATTGGCAGGAGAGTTCATTTTTTTTCTGTAAATCAATTTATACAGTCATCAAAAGACAAGTTTTTAAGCACAAGAGCCCTTGAGTTCTGAAATAAAAACAACAGTCTTCAACGCTAAATATGTATGAAAATAAACCTTCTAAATTTAACTTCAGTATGTTCATCAGTTGGCCAGACTGTGAGTAAAGTGATTAATAATAATGGAGGGCATGAGGTTGGAAATCACAGTGTGCCATAAAATCAGTGTGCCAATTAAATCCAGTTTTAGTTATGGAGAAGAGCTGAAAACTTTGGTTCCCAAGAGAGTAACTTCACTTTTTTATTTTTGAAGATGCTTTGTGATATCCTCTTAGGTGACAGAATTGAGAGCCATAGACATTTTTGAGAACTGTTTTCTCACTGATAGGCTTGTTGTTTACTGATTGCTCTCTCAGTTCCTTGTTCATTGTGATTATTAAGTTCACCCATATAGTCCTCATGGGGACATTTGATGCACTGGATAAACTACTAAATTCTTACATATATGTGGATAGAATGTGTAGATTTTGATTATACTTGTGAGGAGAGAAAGTAAGAGCAGTAGTTGTGGTAATTGTAAGAAGGATATAAAGACAAGATTTAAATTTTATTTTTCTACCACTGTCTGGTTCGTTTTAGAGTATATTGGTGGATAAAGGTGTTGTCTCTGGTGTCAACTTAACAGGTTTATGAATAAGTTTTGGATTATAGCATTTTTAATTTCTTTACATAGAATTTTAGTCTTGAGGTTTTATATATGGAGGATACGGTTTGGTTTTTCTAGAAAGGTAATTCTTTGCACAGCAGCATTCAAAGAAGATAGTAGTTTTTGAAATTATTGTTGATAGGGTCAGTGACAGAGGTTTTAGCCCAAATGATAAATAAATTGCCCATAGTTGTTACTGTAAATGTAAATTAGAAGGGGACTGCAATTATCCAGAATTTTTTCAAAGTAGTTTACAGAAGTTAATGTGTTGTGGAATCAGTTTGGTGATCATGGTCTGAACAAGCCTCGATTACAGAAAATTAAGCTGGTGGTGAGATGGCCTGAAACTTATGCTGAATTTTACTGAATTTTGGCTGGAGTTCCAAGTATTGTAACTCTTAAGGACTTAATTAATTTGATCCAATTAAGATGATTACACATTATTTATGTACTTACCTATTATTTTTACATTGCAGTGACACTTAGCAAATGTAATATATTAAAAAAAAAAAACCAAGTAGTTTATGTACATATTGTTTTTACTTTAAGTTCTTCTCATGTATTTTCTTTTCATGTAATGGCACCAGGCACTGAAAAAGAAGTGGGAGGAAATAAATCATGCATATCAGGGTCTTCCAATACTAACAGACACCAGGTACAAGAGGATGCATAAAGAAGAGCTGGAATTACAGCTGAGACAACTGGAGCATGACATAGAAGCAATCGAGAAGCACAAAAGTGTCTACATTGCAAATGTGTAAGGATTCTTGTTCAGATACTGCCTCTTTTCTCCTTTTTCTCTATCCGTGCATCTCCAAGAAGTGCTTCTCTAAATTCTTAGAAGATGCTACAGTCAACTATTTAGAAGGAAATACTCAACTAAGTATGTAGCTTCTTAGAAACGTTGTTACATATAACTCATCTTTACAATTCCCAAAACATTTTGAAATAAAATGTTCAACTAAACTTTGAGTATGAATAATTAATCAAATTTATTATTCTTTCGAATTTTTATTAACTACTAAGATTTCCATAAACATCATACAGAAAGCACATAAAACACTGTTTCATATGTTTGGAGTACATCCTTCCTTTCCTAGCCAAAACAAAGGGAAATAATTGGCTGCTGAAGACAGCTTGGTAAATACAACTTCAGGATGGAATGGCTTCTGTACTATATATTAAAGAGATGTTGTGCTTGACTTAAAAGCTTGAGTGATTGTATTTCTAAACAGCTTGGCTTCTGCATAACATTTTGTGTATTCATTTTTTGTTGCCAGAACCAATTTTTAATGTGCAAACCTGTAATAATACAGACTCTACACAACACAGATACCACATGTGTTTTTACAAGTACATAATTCTGTAATACTATAGTAAATCTACAATTAAATTAGAAAAATGTGTTTTGACTGGAATTATGTGCGTACTGTTAGAATTAAAGCAATATACAAGCATCTGAGTCAAGACTTAGACAAAAATTATTATCAGCACACTCTATTGCAATTGTTTGCACAGAAGGAAAAAATGTTTGTCTTTCCTACTGCTTAACCTTTACTTCATAGAATCATAGATACTGTTTAGATTAGAAAAGATCTTTTTGAGTCTTTCAGAACACAGCTTTTTCTGCATGGTATCAATCACTACCACCAGCAGCTGTTGTAACATCATGATATCTGACATCAGCAAAGGATAAAGTAAAAAATTTGAAATTAACTATGAAAAGCCAAGTATTCCTATACATGAAGTTCCTTTCCTAAATTTGTGTG
>VYZR01120598.1:7299-34484 GCA_013400675.1 Oxylabes madagascariensis
ACCAGAAATCTATGTTGGATATTTTGGATATTTTTGCAAGAGAAAGGTTTAGAAATTATATTATACTGCTGTAGTGCTGCAAAAAAAAATTTTAATCAATCTTTTTACTCAGTAATATCCCTTTTCCATATGCAGTGGTTGAGGGGTGAAGACAATAGGTAACCTACTGTATGCCAGGAAGTAAAACCTGAGAGAGGACTAAGATGGACTTATTGAACTAGTTAATGAATATGCTGAAAGTGTCTGTCTTTTCATTCTGTTTTAATTTTTCAAAAAGATATTAATTTGTTTTGATATGACTGACTGACTGAACGAATGATGAATTAATGGAATAGGAAAAACACACTAGTGCATTGGCAAAAAGGAAATCCAAATCTCAAGAGGAACTGGAAAAGAGAAATTTTCATGTATTTCATAAAGAGAGTCACTCTTTCTAAATTCCTAAAGCTCATGTTGAAAAGCATAAAATCATACATTCAATTTCCTGGCTTTCGGTAGTTGCTTGTGATAGACCATCATTGGATATATTTCCTGTTCATGTAAATTCTGAGCTTCTAGAATAAATCAAAAATATTTTTTCTTCCCTTCCAGGACCATTTTCAAAGGACTAGTGAGAGATTTTGTCAAATTTTTGTTTGTTTTCCCAGAATTTACAAATGAGATTCTTTATAACTGCATATATCATCAGGGAAGTGAAAATAATAAGTACCAAGGTTTTTCTTTCTCTTGCTTAAGAAGTAAGATTGAATCTTCCAAAGCCCAGATGATTTCTAGCTTTCCCCTGAATGCTCTGTTCAGCATCAAGGCAAATCCCAAGTTAAGCTATCAGAGACAAAAAGCAACAGTGCCTTATCTAAAACTTTCCTTCAGAGGATTCAAAAAACATTCAGTAAACATTAACAAGTTTAAGTAATTCTCTGCAAAGGAGATAGTCAGAATTTTCAAAAGTCTGTGAGTGCCAGGAAATCCATTAACTCTCTGTTATCAAAGGGCGTAATCCCTCAGTAAGCCAATGAAAAATTGAGTATGTTAGAAGAAAGTAAGTCACAGATTGCACAGACTCTTACTGTCAAAAGAGTATAACTTGAGAAAGAGCTGATGTATCCAGTTAGATGCTTTCCTTTTAGGTTCTAATTAAATGCTCATTAGTGTTGATAAAAAAAAAATTCTCTCATTCATTTTCAAGGGACTTGACTCCCATACCCAGAAAGATTTCTGAAATATGATCTGAAATTTATGTAAAAAAATCTGAAATTGTGGCATTTTTTGAATCTAGAACTGAATTCTTACCCTTTGTCATGTACAGTGGAGTGGTGACTAAGGTAGAGCCCCTCCAAAATTTTGAGATTTCTGGGTCATGTGCCAAGCCTCTGATGAACTCTCATCTTTACAGTATGATCAGACATTGATTAGAGAAATTCAAAGATCAAACATCCATCAAATCTTACTGTTTATATAAAATCAATAAATGTCTTTTTAGCCTGGAAACTGAACAGAGTCTCAAGTCATATTGCTCTTTCTCCATGCTTCCTTGGTGGGTGGCTGTTTAAGTTCAGCATCTGAAATCTTCTGGCACAGCATAAATAACCTCTCTAGTGAGCTGTCATTACACATATTGGTTTTACTCCCCCCTATACCTGGTTGGTATAAAATAACACCATCGATCTTGTAAAAAGGACTCCTTGTTTTACTCCTCCAGCCCAGTTACCACTGCTGTCTCTCCATAAGCCATGAATACTCCTAGCACAGCAGGAACACATTAATGATTTATTTTTTCTGAGGAATACCCTTATTACAAATGATTTTGTTACCTTGCTGGGTACTTTCACTGCAGGACATTGTTGCTAATAGATCCCCTTGAGCATTTGCCGCCTACATTCCTCATTTAACTGGATCCCAAGTGCTGTGCATGTTAAACACCTCATCTATTATCTCTTTAAGCATGAGATTTCTGTCACAATCTCTTTTGTTGACTAGGCAGTTTCTCACAGAAGTAAAAACAGTGCAAGGCTTTTCTAAAAATTAATGGGAGAAGTTACTATTTGTGGTTATTCTCAGTTGCAGGCAGTGACAGGCTCATATTTAGGGAGAACAACAACTCCAGTACCCCTTATCTTGGCCACTCTGAGGACTTTTCAGTTTTCTGAAACAGTGGATCACTTCAGACCCTTCCTGCTGTTTTCTTTTACGTCTCTTAAATTGTGACAAGAGAAATCTGGGCACATTAATATTCAAGCAAGTTTTACCACAAACTGCACTAGGGAGCAGAGTGAGTGTCAGGACAGATTGCTTTTAAAAGTCCTAAAATTTTGTCTTTTGAAAAATTTTCTTCATAAATCCCTACTAAAAGACTGATTAAGTCCTTAATTACCTGAGGTGAGCATTTCAGAGGTAAAAAAAACCAAAAAAATTCTGGACAGATGGTCTGTCTGGCATTGGCACAGACCAACAAATACAGGCGTGCACTGGATAATACAAGATGGTGACTGTCTGTGTGGTACTGAAAAATTGAAAAAGAGTAAAATGTCATTTGGGTTGGGAATGAAGAATGGTTCTGTGCCATAAGACAGGTTGGTGCCTGCCTGGTGGACTTGGAGGTTGTTGTGTCTTTTGTTGGTTACCAGCAGGTGTTCACAGTATGTAGCTGCTGGGAAAGTGGTATTTATCACGTATATGGAGCATCCAAGTCTTTTGGATTATATCTCAGGTGGATTGCACACCTTGAGCAACCTGGTCTAATGGATGGTGCCCATGCCCATGGCAGGGGGTATGGAATCTTCAAGGTCCCTTCCAACCCAAACCATTCTATGATTCTATGATTCTGTAATTCTATCCTTCTTAAGGACAGTAATGTGAAAGGCCTGTGATTCACGTCATCATCTTTTAATAAAGAGAGAAATTTTATTTTTGGAGGTGCTCAAGGATGTACTTTATAATTTTTCCCTGGAAATTTTTTTATTGTCTGTTTTCTTCCATGCTTTTGTACATACTTCTTTATAACTGTAATTGTAGATGATGCTTCTGTGTGATTGGTCAGACACAAAGAACCAATTTCTACTAATTTTTAATGTACATTCATCCAAAATAAAATCTTCATAAATCTAATTTAAAGTATTGGAGCATGATGTTGTACTGCAGGATATGTGCAATGCCTTCCAAATTTTCTTCCCCTTTACAAAGAATCAGAAAATATAAGATTAATTCAAAAAAGGTATGGGAGGTTATGTGAAAATGAAGAAATACAGATTATATTGGCACTATTTATAAAGAGACACTGAATGACAGGCTTTACATTTTTCCAAGTAAATATTAATCCAAAAGTTCTATTCTAGTGTTTTAACTATGGTAACACTTCTGTTTCTATATGGAGAATAAAACCTAAGATACTATATTTCATTTACAGTATAAAAAAGAAATTATGAAGAAGATTCCTCAGCTTCGCAGTTACCACTGACAAATTGCTTTCAAAGTTTTCTGGGTACTTTAGTCTATTTCTGAAGTCCTCATACTTCTACAGGTTTTGTCTTGCAAAGAGGGTAAAAAAAAATACAAACAAAAATCAAAAATTCACAGGGATTTTGGAACTATGGAGAGCTGCCTAGGAGGAAGTCTTCTGGTTTGTATGCATAGTTTGCAGTTTTTACACATTCCTTTAGAATATATCTATAGGGTACATGGCAGATGGGCCTCATGTCCTGCTGAGCATTTTCTCTCCCTTACCACTCTCAGCAGATAACATAGGCAGGAATGGCTGGCAAGGGAATGCACTGCTGCTCGGCCACAGCTGAGACAGTCATAGCTCTGTCCCTGCATGCTGCATGGCAGGCAGGCGTCAGAGCCAAGTGACCTCTGTGGATGAAGGGTAAAGGCACAGTCAGGCTGCTGCTGCAGGGAAGGGAGGGGCTGTTGCATTTTGTTTAAAAAAACAGTAGGGGACAAGGGGCCAGCGCATACTGCAGTAAGGATGGTGGCTAGAGACATGGCAAAGAAACCCCAGCAAAGTAGGACATCAGAGCAGTGCTGATCTGAACAATTTTCTGACGCCAGAATAGCAGCTGATTCTGGCCTGTTACACAATAATTATAGGTCTGAGTCAGGAAGACCTAAGCTAGAATAATTTTCTTTATGGTTGGATTTCTGTAACTGTAATTGACCACCTTTCTTTTCCAACAGAAAGTATTTTCCTGTATTTGCTAATACAGAGTTTCTGAAATGCATCATAATCACATGTAATCACAAACTATTATTACAGAGATGCTATAATGGCATTTATGCACCATCTTTAGAAACAATGAGCTACCTCGTGGAGCTCATTTCCTCCCACTGGGCCCCAAAGTCTTGGCAGGTGTCCTGAAAGCAAGACAGAAGGCAAAAAAAATTATACTGGTTTCTTCTTGGACTCACAGCACCTAATCTTCAAATCTTTGTTGTTTTGGTACTGATCACTAAATTCTCTAGAGCATCTGCCATATTTGTCATTTTTCTTATATGTAAGAAAAACTGATCCACAAATTGTATATATTATGTACAAGTTGAAAAGTTTTGATAGTGCCTCAGGTATGTAGCACATCTGGGCTCCCCAACTGCACCAATTTAGTTGGAAGAGTTGTACTGAACTGGGAGGCAGAATAAGTTTCTTTCCTGAGATGTCAAATACACTGGCTTTATTGAAAATGTTTCTGCAATTACCCTATAAAAGTAATACCTAATCTTTATTTCGTGAAAACAGACATTACACCAATGGCAGGAAGGAACTTGATAGAGTAAGAATGTTTGGTTTGGATTAAGGTGTTTTTTTCTTTTTGTATTGCCTCTTTCTCAAAGAAAAGACTCATTCAATGAGTGTTTGCTGGGACAGAGTCATTGTCTTTGGTCGAAGATGAAAGAATGGGGGATTAACAAAGTAGATGGACTCCAGGGTTCTCAGATAATGGGTTTGTTTTACCAGAACACTTCACAAGAGTCTACATCCTGTTAGACAAACAGCGTTTGCTCCACTGAATCAGGCTCATCCAATGCAAAATGTAAACATTTGAAATGGAAATTGGATTTTTAAAATACTTTTGGTTACATTTAATAAAAAACAACCCCTTGAAACTCTGACAATCTCTATTCCTCATCACTTCAGTATTGATTTCACGTTTCATTTAGTATGATGCCAGTGGGAGGGCAGAAATATCTCTGCTTCCATCAAAAACATTTCCCTTTCTTAATGGAATACAGGTAGAAGGTATAGCCTTGACTGCTGGAAATCAACAGAGTAACAGGGAGGTAACCCTGGAGTGCTGCTGAATGCTGTTACAGTGCTGGCTGTGGCACTGCGCCTAATTTAGTATTTTGAAATAGTGATGTGGGGAGCTTATGCATGAGAGANAAAAAACAACCCCTTGAAACTCTGACAATCTCTATTCCTCATCACTTCAGTATTGATTTCACGTTTCATTTAGTATGATGCCAGTGGGAGGGCAGAAATATCTCTGCTTCCATCAAAAACATTTCCCTTTCTTAATGGAATACAGGTAGAAGGTATAGCCTTGACTGCTGGAAATCAACAGAGTAACAGGGAGGTAACCCTGGAGTGCTGCTGAATGCTGTTACAGTGCTGTCTGTGGCACTGGGCCTGACATGTCTAAAAGTAAAAGACACATGTAGAGCCTTCTGCATACGAGACATGCATTGAGCTTAGAGATACTGAGAAATGCTGAAAAGAAGACTTTGCCAGAAAAACCTATGGTTCTAGGGATTAGATGCAAGCCTGGGTTTCCAGCTGATACTTATGGGAGCACTCACTGGAAAACACCTGGCCCTTGCCCTGGACTTTGCATTACTTTTTGTCCCATGGCAGGACTCTACTGCTTGGAAATAAAGGGACTCAGATGAGGAACGGGGTAGGGATTTATAAAACTGGAGTGGGATGAAGAAAACAAATTGGAAAAAATTCTCAGAAAACAAGGACTAGAGTGCATTTGCTCAAAAAATCAAGTTTCCAGTTAAAAAAAAAAAAAGTCTTTTTTCCAAGCTATATAATTAAAACAAATATTTGGCCTACCAGACTTTTAAATAATTCAAAAAATGAATTCTAGAAATTCAGCAAAGAAAGCCATCTGAGCACCATTAAAGAGAGAGAGATTTGAAAGACATCTGCACTCTGTGTTAGGACTGACAAAACTAGGAGGATATACCATGTAAAGTGTCGGTTTAAACTCATGTCTCTTTTTTTTTTTTAAATGCAACTTATTACTCCTGCTAGAAACAAGACATTTTCTGCATATATTCCTGATTTTCCCAAAAGCATTAGACCTCACCTAAATTTATGTTTCCACTTACATTACCTGACCAAGACATTCTGCGTCACAAATGCCTTTAAATAAAATGCAGGCAGCTACACCCTGACTTTGGGATGCCTAATTACAACAAGATGTAAGACAGTCAGACACTACAAGAGGAAACACTAAAGTGAATGAGCAACCCCACAAGGCTGCTGTTACAATTTTATACTAACAGGGATCCAGACTTTGCTTGAGATGAGCTTTGGTGAAAACATGCAGATTTTAATCTCAATGATGTTTGATAGTAGATGTCTTACTGAGACATTAGCAATGTCCATGTGTTGAAATATTAGAGACAACTGAGAACTAGTGAGTCTAGTTCTGGAAATCCTGTAGTGGCACTAGCATGATGCTCTGCTCAATCTAAATTATTTGTGCTATATGTTTACCTGTGCTCCCTCTACATTTCCTCATAAAAGCAAACAGCTGCTTTCAATTTGGAAATGAAATTCTCATTTTTGTCTCAGACTTGTGATACAATATTGTTTTAATTCTATATGTATTTTATTTTTCTACTCCATTTGTAAAGGAGCATACTTCTTTTGCTCAAGGCAGCTCACCATATAGAAAACTCAAAAATTCTCTAACAGAAAATTACAAGTAGTATAAAATAATTTTATTAACCCTTAGCTCGAATAGGTAGCTAGAAAAAAGAAGGTTCTTGAGACCTATTTATGTAAGCGGTCAAATTGGAATGGCTTTTCCTTGCATTAAGATACATGCACAGTTAAATTTTGTAAACCAAGTTGGAAAAATAGTCATTAGAAAAAGCAAACTGTATTGTTACACTACATAATTAGACTAGCATTAGAGATATATCAAAGACTGTCTTTCAGTATACCATGAATTCTTTTATACAAAACTAAATATTGCTGGTTTATGTAGTGAACTGTATTTTTCTTGGCATATTATATGTCTGTAACTTTGCTAACAAGTCAAAAAGTGACCTCAGGAAGTTGAAAACGCAGATCTCATATACATCATTATTGTCACAAATTAAGTTCCCTTTTAACAGGTGTCTGACATCAGACCAGGCATTGCTGTGAGTTACTGAGGACTAATTTTTGAAGTGCCCTTTGCCATGGAGCAGTTAAAAGCTTTTTCAGATGTTCACAAGGCTTACTTATGTGGATTTCAGCTGTACACGCAGATAGGCAAGAACAGGAATTACTCAGCTGTGAACTGAAGTTAGTTTTGAACCAGTGACCTGTCATAAATCTTTTAACAAAATTAGTTGATTTTAAGGTCTTTGACATAGGGAAGATTTGACTATTCCAGTGATCATGATACAAGAAAATTTTCTTACTTTGAAAGGAACGGACAGGTATCTATTTCAAAATTACACAATTCTCATAATGCAAAGCGTGTGGTGCATTTTAATGGAACCTAAAGCTTCTATTGTGATTTCCAGATATATCTTTCAGGACCTGTGTTTTGCCACAAAACTGAAAACCATAATCCTACCAGCTCCATGTAAGCAACTTGCCCTTAAGAGTATTCAACTGAAATACATTGTGTGAAATTCTGGATTTATTAGTCAATAGAAAGGAAGTTGCAAGACCTGTGTGATAGGAAACAAGTTGTGCTCTTTTTTTGAGTAAGCCTATTAATTCCTGACATGGTAAACCATACTTTCATGATAGGTTGGCTTAAGAAGCTCTTGTCTATTCAGTTGTGTAGAGACAGCTGTTTGTGGGATCTGGAAGACTATCTTGTTTAATTCCTGTCTATCACTGAGTAAACACATGGGAAGAATATTTGACTTAGATATAAGACAAATTCTGAAGACGTGGACTGGAAATAAACTGATTTTGCTTGAGCACAAATCTATAAAGACCTTTCAGTCTTCAGACCTAACTCATGTTCTTTTTACTGCACTTGCATGCCTGGTTGGGGGCAGAAACGACAGGAAGAGCACAAGGGAAGTTGTGGCCTCTGATGAGAGTGAGTAATGGGCACAGGAAACAGAACACTACAATGACTCATATGGAGACAGCCTCCATAACAGGACCCAAAATTCCATCTTCCAGAACAATGATCTTTGCTGAGTGATGGAGCCAGCCCATTAGTTTTTCATTTTCTTATACCTGGTTCTTCCAGGAAGGATGATTTCTTGGTGGTTGTGCTAAACTAGAAGTAACAAAGGGCTCTTCTGCTGCCTTCCATTGCAGCACTTCTCTAAGAATTAGGAACTACGGCTTCAGCTCCGCCCTTCTCTGCTCCCTTCCACAGGGTGAGGATGCACAACAAGTTCTTTGGTGGATGCTGCCTCTGCTCTGTACATGTAACTCAGTACCACATTTACAACTGCACTTGTGTCCAGCTGAACCTGGCACAGAGTCAGGTGTGAATGAGGTGAATTAGGCAAGCTAAAGGTTCTGACCTTTCCAGAGGCTTAACCACAGTGTTACAATCCTTTTCACATATCTCATCATATCAATAAAATATGTCTCCCAGCCTGGGTATCCTGCAACATACATGAGATGGGGAAGTGAGAGAATACCCCTACCCCAAAGGGAAGTATAACTTGCTTGAATCTGTTGACTTTTTTCAGTTTTGTTAGAGGTCAGAACTACGTTCTGAGACCTAGACACCAAAGCTGGAAATTGGACAGAAAGCAGGTATTTTACCATCAATAAACAGAGTGAAATGAGAAGTCACTACAAGGCTTTTCTTGGATCTCTTTTGAAATGGTAACAGCTGATTTAGAAACTTCGTCCATGTCTAGTTTGTTTTTCAGTATTTACAGATTAGGAAAAAAATCTCTGTTGTTCCCTGTATGGCCAGCAGTAAGCCTCGGTGGCAGCTGGAGACAGAGTGATACCATTCAGATCAAAATCTCTCTCAGTCTGAAGTATATCCTCAGGAATACTACACTGACCAAAAAATAAAAGGAGTTTTCTGAGGTGGAAATATAATCTATCTATCTCAATGTCCTTAAATAAAGTCAATTGTGGGAACGAGACAGAAAGGATTACCTCTACACGCTGAGTCGTGCCGGAAAAGAGGAACTTTATTTACATCTTTCACATTTTATAGAACTCCAAAGGGATCCATGGATTGGAGGTGACAGTTGCCACCTCTCTCGCCTACTGGCCAGGTCAACGGTCAGTCAACTCTCTCCTCCTCCATGAAAATATGAAAACAAACCACTTGTTGACACTTAGAGTGTGAGAAAGATCTTGATAAGAATACAAAGCAATTTCTCAGAAGGCTGCATCAGGGTGACATTCAATATCAGTCTGTCAGCAAATTAATTTATTGTCATTATGAGTTATGATTGTCATTATGAGTGGGATTAGGAGGCAAAAAAGATTTTCCTGTAATTTTATCCTGGCTTTCCTGAGGTATTGGAACTATTCCACCATGACCTCATCATGGCAGATAATCCAAGCAGAACATTTCTTAGAATGTTTCTATTACATCTGTGCTATCCAAATTTATAATCCAAAAGAACTTTGGACCTTTCTGCATCCCTCAGACCTGTAATACATAACCTACCCATGTATTGTCTTCCATAAATACTGCAAATTTCTAACTCTCTGGTGTCTCTACTTCTGTGTCAATTCCCCTCGATTATGCAATGCATTTTTCCTCCCAGAAATCAAACATCATTATTCCCGGGAAAGTGAACTAACAATAAAAATGAGGTTTTCAGGTACTAATATTCATTCCAGCAACAACACTTATCTACACAGCTATACTCACAGCCCTTTTTAGCCAGGTCTCTCTAAAGGCATACTATGCAGATGAAGAGTAGTTCATCCAAGTGAAGAGACCTCAGCTCAGAAGCACTAAAAGAGCACTTTCACCTTTGCTAACTTCCATTTTCTCTTTTACTTTATGCCAGTGATTGTGTTTTCACTCCATTTCAAGATGGAAGTGTCTAGCTGTTTTTCTTCAAAGCTCTGTTAATAGGTTATTCATCTGTACATTCAACTATCCTGATCCAAACAATTTGAACTCAGAGAAGCTTTTGGTTTTCTGCCATATCAGTCGCTGTTACGAAAGCTCTGTATAAAGCCTATTACGAATTTCCAGATGATTACTGATATGTAGTAACTTTACTCATTGCTAGTAATTTCATTCATTGCTAACATTCATTGCTGACAATCATTGGTACCACCTATTTTTTCAAGATACAGCACTGGGGAAATATTCCAGAATATCTCTAACCAGGGGACATCATTTGAAGCCTCCCAGAACATGAATTGCTTTCTTTTAAAAGTGTGGGATATTTGGAGCTGATCTCTTGCTTAAAGAACAGCAGCTCAAATTGTGTCTAGTGAGGGATATGCACCCAGAAAAGCCTTGCCTGACACATGACGCATCCCAATCTGGATTTAGGGGTTACTCTCATGTGGTTTCATTCGTAAGCTTCCACTGAACTTTGCTTGACTGCCCTGGTTTTTACTAACTGTCTGCATCACTCCTTACTAAAGGGAGTTTGTCTGTCAGCCAACCATACAGGATCTATAGCTTCTTGTTACAATAGAAACTTGTTTTTTATTTGATCTCTATTAATGTGAGCATGTATAATCATTTGGTTTGAAGTGGAAAATTTTAACTTTACTTTTTTTGACTGAAAATATGCAGTATTGTGAGTGCCAAAGATGCTGCCCTGTTTAATTTTTATACAGATAGCATTCATAAAGTCATAGAAATAAAGATGCTCAGTGGATAGCTCTTCCTTCTGAATTTTTCACTACCTTTCTGTCAAGACAACTGAGAGTCAAACTATATGTTGGGGGTTAGATTTGTTTTTTTTTTTCCCTTATAGAATTTTTTTTCCACAACTACTGCGTACTTAAGGTAGAGGAACATCTTCTGCTCCTCTTGAATAGGTACTTAAGAGAAACAAAAGGGGCCAAAGGAGATTTGTATCACCTGGCTACACCTCTTTTTGTCTCTGGATGTTTCTCTCGGAGGGGGGAGATAACGCGAGTTTTGAGGCAGGAAAAGGACAGTGCTGGGGGCAGCCGGGCGCTTTTTGCTCTCAGCATCGGAGAGAGGACGGTCAGGCCGCTCTTGCTGCTGGAAGAGTTTTCACTGCCATCACCGGGTCCGGTCCTGAGGAAATCTATCATCATCTGCTCGTGTGCCCAGGAATTCTGAGCTCGCCTCCTCCTGCCCTGCTGGGGCTGGGCCGGCCCCGTCCCACCGCCGCCGCTTTTCCTCGGCACTGCTTTGTGGCTTTCCTTTTGCTACGCTGCAGCCCTGCAGCCCCTGGACATCCCTGCCGTTCCAGCTACCGTCCCTGCCGGGACATCCCTGCCGTTCCAGCTACACCGTGGAGCTTCTGGTACATCCCACCCACCAGCCCGGGATCTTCCACCGTTCCAGCTTGGTGCCCTCGGAGTCCTGCACTGAGACCAGACCGCCCCGGGCTTTGTGAAACAAAGCCCCTCGAGGTTCCTGCTTCTGTTCATCATTAATACTCCAGTTGTTGTTGTTTGTGTGCCTTGTTGTACATACTAGTAAAGAGCTGTTATTCCTATCCCCATATCTTTGCCTGAGAGCTGACTTAATATCCAAGTTTTAATAATTCAGAGGGAGGGGGTTTGCATTCTCCATTCCAAAGGGAGGTCCTGCCCTCCCTAGCAGATCCCTGTCTTTTCTAACCAAGACACTATAGTATATGTTGTTGCATTTGCATTACAAGAATTGCATTTGGAACCAGAGCACATACACAGATATCAGGTACAGAATGCTGTTATCAGATTTGGCACAGCAAGTACTGGGCATTGGCACGTTTTAATCACCTGTCACACAGGTTTGTGTTTTAGGACAAGCATCTCAATTCAGTAAGACCCTTCTCTGTTGTAATTAAACCTATATTTATTCAGAGACTCTCTTAAGTACATGGTTGCATTTCACCAAGCAATGCGGTTGACATTCTCAAATTAGTGGCTAATTGCTGAACGAGCTGTAAGATAAAACAGTAGATAATAACAAAATTTTTTGAGTGTGTTGTTGTTATAATCATATTGCAGATCACTCTAACAAGTGGTACCTCCTTTCAGTGAGAACCATGCAGTTAATGTGAGATATTTGATGGCGAAAAGTCAGGAAAATAAAGGTGAAGCTGTAGTAGATGCGCAGTTTCATGTACAAAGTAGCGTGTACCGGTTCTATGTGACATCAACATCTTTGAGATGATACAAGGAAATATTGAAATTGCACAGTTTCAGACAGAAAAAATGTTCATTTGAAAGATTTGCAGAATCTGGTATTTTCTCTGAAAAATTCTGCATTTGATAGGACAACGTACAAATGTGTTATGAAGAGCAGCTTCTTGCTTTCCCTTCCTGCATCTGCAACAGTCCCTGTATAATGGGCCATAAAGACATGAATTGTGGAGCTGTTCACTAAAAAATGCTGTACATCTAACATCTCAACATTCAGCTTCATCAAGAGAAAAGGTGTTCAACCTCTGCAGAGCTACCAACAGATGTCATACCATCCTACCATCCCTCTGGTGGGAGAGAATAAAGTAAAAGACAAAAATCAAGGGACTAAAACAGAGACAGAAGGAGAAATAAAACTGTAAAGAATTAATAGACAAACATGTTAAAGTTGGCATTTCAGCAAAGGGTGGTAAAGGCTATGTCTTTTCATGGTTCTGTCACAAGGGAACTCTATTAGGTTTAGTTCATAAGTGAGAGGGTGCTTTCACCAACACGCTTCACAACAAGAAAAGCTTGGCAGAGAGATATTTTAAGAATAAAAGTAACATCTGGGTGTTGTTAGATAAGTACTTTCCTTTTAAATTTATTTTACTGCTAAATAAATAAAAGCCTGGCCTTTTTATGCACTGATCTGCTCACATCAATCTGACTCATTATTGTTTTCCATTTATTTTTGGAGGCTAAGCATATCGAATAATGAAAACAAACTCCATCCACCTTGATGTGAATATATAGCAGGTTTGACAATGTGACATATTAACATAATATAGTGGTTGAATTAATGATTTCCATTTATAAATTAATCTGATTTAGAGCTGTGCATATACACAATCTATTTAAGTTTATATTCAGCCTTTGGAAGCAGTGTATATTTATTAGCACCTTTGAAGTAATGCAAATTATACTTGATTTGGCTTCTGAAACACTGCACAAAGACTCTTGTGAATTCAGAACTTTTAACTCCTTATTGTGCAGTTTACAATTTACTGTGTTGGAAAATTATTACTCAATTTACCTGAAAGAGTCCTGGCTGTTATATCTAACCTCTAATGGTAGAATTTTGTGTTTATACTATAAAGCATTTGAGACTGCAGATCTTCATTACAAAGACAGTGTTCATTTGGCTGTTTCATAAAACTATGCTTAGCTAAAGGACTTTCATGACTTAAAGTTATTCAGCAGAGCTAATTAATTATTTTCATCTATTAGAGAAATATGGATATTACTGGAAAAATAATTTGTAAAAGGAAATTACTTATATAATTAAAGAATTTACTTCATTAAGGAATTATTGAATTCTAGTAAAAGAAAATTTTGTCTGCTGTTTAAGAAATGAGTTTCCTACTAGTAAAAACATCCTGTAAAAAATTATTTGTATTTAGCAAATGACAACAAAGGAATGACTGAAACTGTCTTTCAAAGACAATTGCATAGAATGTCCATTAGGTCCCCACTTATTCACAGTGGACAGAACCAGTACCAGAACCTCCTCCCATATCATGTCTGTGCGTATGAGGCTGTCCGGGACTTGGCTACTCCCTCTTGCTTTTCTTGCAACTCCTCTCTCCTCTGTCCAGTTTACAGCCTGCTAAAGATAGTGGTGTGTGAAGAATCACCAGGATGTACCCAACAGAATATTTTAGGAGCTATACCGCATACTGCTGTAATGCCTTCAGGTTAGGAGCCTGGCTATAGAAGTGATTCTTACAACTGATACAAAACATATTGAATAGGGACAGTTGGACTCTCAGGATTCAATTTGCAACAATACAGTGGGCTGTAGGAGCACCTAAATCAAGAAATAGGATTTCTTCTGCTGTCCTGTTTCTTGTTTTAAAAAGAAATATCTTTCTTTTTGGCTATATTTCCATGAGATTATTTTGTTAGGCATTGCTCTTAATTTGCAGAAGTTGGTCTGAGTCATAAATATCTGATATAGATAGGCACTTCTGTGAGGTTCAAAGAAGACAGGGTCTGGAAAGAGAGGTTAAATCCTTGTTTTCCTGGGTATTTACAGATATTTCCCACCCCTCCCCTCCTTATTTCAGTGGGTGGGAATGACATTGTAATTTTGACTACTATAAAACCCTCACAGACTGGTAGCTTTCAGAACATTTATTATATTTTATACATAGTTCATATGTTGTGCCTAAACTCATTAAACTCTCTGTTGTGTATGAATGTGAGGCACTTGAACAGGCAGCCCAGAGTAGTTGTGGATGTCCCATCTGCCAATTTAACCAAATAAATATAATCTATATATTCTGAATCACTGTGCCTATCTGTTATAGTGCCTAGCTTTTTATTAATTCAAAATTCACAGAATCCAATCCCACTGAACTCCAACTCAGAAAAGAGAACATTTTGTCAGCAACTAGTGCAATGACTCAAATCCACAGCAATGTAGAGTCCCTATTTTGGTTTTGTCAGCAATTTTAAATTAAATCCTGGGATTTAGAACCTTGTGATAAAGGCCATAACTTGGCTTAGACTGAGATTATGGGGTGATAATTGTTTCAAGATGTAAGAACACTAAATATATTCAGGTGATAGCTATTTTGAGGTGTAGAAATACCAAATATATACAATCTTACTTTATACACATAGACACACTTATATTTGTGGCTCTTACTGGAGAGGAGAAGTATAAGGGGGAGAAAATTGCTGTCCAGTTTAATTTAGCTGTAGAAGGACATCACAATTCATAAAAGAATTTTTTGCTATTTTTTGCTATTTCTACTGCTGACTTATTGTGTGTTTATTTTTTCAGTTCTCTGTCATTTGGAAACAGCAGAATGAAAGACTGCTATCAGAATGGACTAGAAAAAGAAAATATTTTTTTCTTATGATTTTAGTGAGTCACTTTCTAAATTTTCCATTAAAAATAATTTTGTGGTAATTCTCACAGTCAAACCTCATGAGACTTTTATTTTTGTGTAATACAATACCTTATGGTAAATTATAATGAAGGTGTTTGAAGGCATACCCAGATAAAAGGAGAAATTCAAATTGGACAAGTGTTCATGCTAGTTTCAAGGTTTTGGATTTTGTTATTGTTTGTTTTGTTATTCTAGGTACCCTGGCTGTTTTTCATGTTTATTACATTTTCAAGAAACAGGAATTGCCCCTGCCAAGACTATGAGACTGTTCTATTTTTCCTTCATCTCTGTGAAAGGAATGATGATAAGAAATTATCCTCACAACTCCTTGTGCAGCACAGAAGAGCCTAAAATAGCTCTGAGCTGGCTTGCATTTCTCAACTCCATCACTGAAATGCAAAAGAGCTATGTTTGCATGACACTGAATATGAAGACTAATTAGCAACAATGGATGTGTCACCTTGGCCTGGACCTGTAGGCATTGATCCTGGAGTCAGCTGGGATATTTCAGAGTTGCGTTCCCTGGTTTGATGCACAACTACTGAGAGTGAGGGAAATGAAACACTTATTTTAGTGTAAACCAGGATTTATTCTACTCAGTCTCTAATAAGATTTGAGAAATAAGAAGTGGATTTATGAAATCTGTAGGCTTGTTCCTTACTTAAATGAGTTATAGCAAGGAAGCACTAAGCCTCCATTTACCCTCAAACACCACTGTATATCCTAGTTAAGGAACAATGAAATATTATTCTGTTTTCACATACTGATCAGCATTTTATACAGAATGCAAACTGCTGTAATGTCATCTTTCTTCCTGTTGCTCCAGCAGCAGTTTTCAATAATTAATTCTGATTCACATTGTCTTTACACTGACTTCAGTGGACATCTTCAGATTCTGCATGAGTGCAAGGACTTAATCAGAAACACCGAATGTCTTCTTTCTGATTTTTGAGCATTGCTAGGATATATCTCAAACAAGTGCCCTGAAATTTTTTGTCTTAGCTGACACAGAAATACAGGAACAAAGTAGGTCACTACCCCAAGAAGCTGAGAGCCTAAAGGAAAGATTCCATTTCTAACACAGACTGGAAAGTGGTGATAAGAATGATCTGTTTTCAAAATCAAAACTAAACTTCCTTTTTTCTTTATTTCTTTCTCTTTTTGTTATTATTGTTGATTCTTTGGAGTCACTACAGCATAGAACAATTAAAGTTTAAAAAACCCTAAAAAATCAAAGAACACAACATGCTCCAAAGGTCATGCTTATGGCCCTTTCAAGGGATGTGTTTTTCTTATAGTCTTGGTTTGACTGACAACGTGATTGAAAAAAATATATTTCATCCCTTTTACTTTCACCATTTAGAAATAATGAATGGGGAAGATTTTACTTTCTTTTTGCTCTTTCTTTCTGGATTTTTTTATCTATGTTTTTCCCCCTGAAATGCCTTCTCTCAAAGTAAAAAGTATAGATCCTGCCAGCTATAGCTCCAGTTTTCAAGGTTAAATCTGGGTATGATATTCCATCTGTGCTTGCTTGTCCCTAAGACGATTCAGCAGCTCAGACTAGGATCCTGACTAGCTTTACTGCTTTTTCCAGCTTGAACTCTTAAGATCTCCTTAATCTTATTTAAGTCTGCAAACAGCTTATATTTAGCTGAAAAGATGAGGTGGTTTTGTGTAGGAAAATGTCAAGCCCTCTTGCTATTCTATGGTACAGCAAAAAGGCTTACTCTTTGGCTTTCCTGGGTTTTAAACTCCTGTATTTTGCAAAGTAAGTAACATGCTGCCATCTGTTGGCAATGAGAAATTACTTTATTTCTTCAAGTGATTTAAGGAATACAAATCTTCAAATTCTTAAAGAAGTTTATTTGATGCTATTTTCTCTTCAGTAAAACTGTAGGTATCTGAAGAGCATAAACTTGCAAAGGACCATTCAATTATATCTTATCATTTACTTCAGGATCCCTATGAAATCCTTCTTACTTGAACCAATACGAAGTCCTATCACAAAGCTCAACTGCAACCTCCAAATTCCTTTTCAACTAAAAGCCTGAAAAAAGTAAATCTCCTTCAAGACAGAGAAAAAGGTGTACCCTCTCAAAGAATTTTGAATGTTCTTTAAAAACAACCAAACAAAAATGTATTTTCCCAGATAGTCTGGTCCTGACCCTGAAATATTTAAAAATATAAACGTTGAAGGACCTGCATGGAAGTGCTGTAAACTTAGAAACATTTAGGGATGAAAGCTTTTGTTGTTTTCTTTGTTTTTGAAGTAGTATATTCTATAAAAAGAAAAACAAGGGAACAAACGTGATGACTGTTGGGCAGCTCTAGGTGATTTGTACTTCTGAATTTTGCTTCCTTCTTCATCTCCAGTTAAGTCCATTTTGTACACAGCCATATCATCTGAAGAATATCTCTTTATAATTTCATGATGGAACATGAAAAAGGAAAAAAAACCCAAGTAAGCTCTGTTTAATCAGCTGAGAGCCATAACTCAGTTCAAACTTGGCCTCCCCTACTGGAGTGCTGGCCAAAGTTTCAGTGGTGTAGTGACGTTCTGCAACCAGAGAGAACAGGTTTTACAATGAAATATCTGGTTGAACCAATGTAATTTCCAACAGCACATAATGACCATTTGTTAAGGTGAAAAGGTGTATAATGTATTTTTGATAGATAATTTATACTTCACTTTCACATAAGCAAATAGAGGAAACAGTTTATGTGTATGTGGCTAAGTAATCACACCTAATTACAATCCAGGCCATTTCAAGTGACCATTTCAAGGTGTGTATAGCAACTATTAAACTGTTCTGTTGGCAGAATGCTTGAAATGGAAATTAATTCTGCTATCCTGACTCTTGTGTTGTCACTTTTACTGAACAAGATGAATATTTAGGAAATACTGGGGTAAATGCTGTTGCTCCTTTCTATTCAGTTGTTTTAGTAAATATGAACCTGCTCAAAGCACAGGGCAGCATCAGATCTTACAGGTCATAAAAGTATGTTTAGTAAAACATAGTTCCATCCATTAGGATAATTGGGATAGAACGATACTGCTTTGTTTTCAAATTTCAATTTCTTTTCCTCAGTCATATATTTTCCTTCTAATACCCTTGTTTTCCAGCATATAAGAGAAGCATATTGAACTTGTGGCCTTGTTGCTAGGTTTCAAGCTGCATTTATGCAGTCTACTGAGACATTCTTCTCGTTTTTGAATTCTGAATCAAGTCCCAAGGCAACAGTGCCCTGTTTCTTAGCAACACAGATGGGTAGACTGTATATTCCAGCTCTTTTGTACAATGGAAGAATAAACAATTCCCTGAGTAAGTGTGTGCTGCAAGTCCATTGCTTCACTTAATTTCTCAGAGAAGAGAGGAAAGGGAAGGTACAGCAGATGAAGTTTGTCTGGAAGTCCCCGTCTTTGCAGAGTGGTGAGTCATATCTCTATTTTTTGTGCTCTCTGCATCTCCCTGGGAACTTTATTCACCACAGTGCATATGGATCTGTAGGTACTTTGGATCAGTGAGTTTCAGTTTCTAAGATACAAATATAGGCATCAAAAATCAATGGTAACAAAGCTGGCAGAAGGTGGGATGTGTGAAAGTACAGACTTTTTGCTCTGGTGAAATTAATGGAGAGTCATAGAATTGCATAGCTTTAGAAACTCTGGGTGCAAATCCTTGATTTTAGGAAGGAAACTAGGGCTGAAGGAAATAGGTAAAGGATTTAGAGGTAAGGAGAAAATGTGTATTCATGCAACTAACACATTAGTGGTCTGTTACCTGTGTTTGAAACAGAGAAAAGATATCCTTGTAACACAATCTCTGCAAAGTGTTAGGCAGTTTTGAGTCTCTTTGGAAACACAGGCAAATTCCGAATTTTGCTGCCTCCAGACTGTGGGACTAACATTACCGTGGAGAAGGAGAGGAAAGGAGGCAGAGAAGGACATACAGCTCTGCAGAGCTGAACATTTCTGTTCCTGATGCCTGTGGAGGAGCAGGTACATACATCATCTTTTCATGATGGCAACAGCAGCAATGCAAAGTCTCAGATAGTACAATTTTGGCACAGAGTAGAAGAACAGAAACACTTGTGCTATTCATCTCACTGACCTTGGCATGTACCTGTTTTACCTGGACCTAAAGCTGGCCTAGTCTGCCAGTGTCAGTTTAGTAGCAAAACAAGAAAAGGCTGCTTTGCATGTATAAAGTATCAACTGTCATTTTTTTTCCAAAATTTATTAAACATGAGTAAACACAGCAGCTGGCTATGGTGGGACACCTGGTTTGCCTGTAGACTGCCCACACACACTTGATGGGAAGCCTGGGTCACCTCTGAACACAGAAGCAAAGTGCCCACTCAAGCCTACTCACCTCCTCCTAAGCAGGAATGGGGCCAGGTTGTGCTTCAGTGTTTGGAGTATAGCCAGAGTATAATCTGTGAAGCAGAGACTGAGTTTTGGCCCCTTTCCAAAGGCTGTCCTGCAGCAGGGATTTGTGTTCCAGCTGTGTGGTCCTGGGCTGGAAGAAACCTGCCTTGGCAGCACAGCACAGCTGAGCATGGCCTGGGAACCAAAATCACCTGAAAAAAAGAGCACAGAAATGTGACCTTCCAGAAGTTATTTGTGGGTATTTGAGTTATCTCCAGTAAGCTGCCCACCCAAATCCTCGTTCAGAAACATAGCTTTGTTGGTAAGGACATACTTCCATATGCCCTTATCCTTCAATGGACCATGACATTCTTTTAGAAAAAAAACCATTCTGTTCTCAGAATTAATAAGTACAAAGAAGAGAAAGTTATAATGTAGAGCTTTCCTTCAGGTTTCCTGAGCATTGAGTGTTAGAATAAGAAAAAATTGTTTGTATTGTGTTTAGGCCTGCTGCAATACCTTTATGATCCATGTCTTTCTTCCAGATTTTCAGGGCATAAAAGTAGCTCTTGTTTTGTTATTCTAGGTACAGAATTTTGTTACGCAAGGTAACAGTCTGGCAGCGGCTTTTAGATCACGGAGACACAGCAAAACATGGATAAGGTAGTATCTGTGTCCAGTTCGTGCACAGAGCTAAATATTTCACGGCTTATTTGGGGTGTTAATGCTGCTCCACTGGTCTTTCATCCTGCCCAGAGGCACCCTTGGGTGTAGGAAAGGGCCTTCCTCTACCTCCGGGCAAAAAGATGAAGCTTATGGCACCGGCTGATGAGATAGCCTATGGCAGGACACAACACCTGGGCACATATTAGGATAGCAATGGGGTAGCTCTAATTAACATTTTGTCCTGGGTGCGCCCAGGAATGCAGAGAAAGATGAAAATGCATAAGGATGAATGGAGAGCAGAGCTTCAAAATTTTCCTCTTTTGAGGTTCTTTTTGTCATTTATACAAAGTGAGACTAGTGTGCAGCCAGTTGTGCCCCACTATAACCTCAAATCCATGCTGTGCTGCCCTGCAAGTGCACAGGTTTAGTCTCCTGTCAGGGATGTACTGTTTAATGAGACAAGAATTAAAATATGAAGAAAGGGCGTATTTGTGTTGTTACACAGTGATGATTATTTCAGGTAAAACAAAATTCAGAGCTCCTCTTCCTACAGGCTGCTATGAATGTGTAAATTCCTAATGTCCATGCTTTTGACTTCAGATGTGCTTTCTGTAGGCTCAGGAGTTTTCTTCATCAGGTTACTTTGCAGAAGTGAAAGACAGAACCAAAAAGCAATACTTCTTCTAAGCACAGGTACAAAATAATATTAAGCACAACCACATATTTATCTTCAGTGAATGTGCTGGGTTGTGCAAACAAGTATAGTCAGAGTGAAAGTAGCAATCAGTAATAAATGTACTGTTGTATATGTGTGTATGTGTTAGGTTTTTCTTTTTCTTTTTGCCAGGGATTGCAGTATTTGAGAAGAAAAAATTAATCATCAGGCCATTATGTTCATCCTCCACCAAGAAGAGAGAAAATTTTTATTTGAAACTAAAGGAAAATTTTCTGCAAGCCTTGACTGGCCTTTCTCACAACAACAAACTGCAGTGCAGCAACCCAAAGCCAACACAGATTTATGGCTGAAACAACCTCCTGATTTTAGATACCACCTCTGTAAGTCATCCAACCTTTCTCAGAAGCCACAGGAAAGGGAAAAAGGGAACTGAAGCCAAAAAGGACCTCTGAGATCACAGCCATGCCAGAGCTGCACTTAGGGTTAGGGTCGAGAAAACCCCAAACCCAAGGGTTTCAGGGATGATGACTATACAAAAGGCAGGCCAAGGGGGGCACAGCACTGCCCCAACATTGCTCCTTCCACACATTTTTCCTTGGCAACTCACATGTATTTGGCACCTCAGCCTCAGCCATAGGTGGCTTTTACCGCTCTGCTGAGGGTTAGGGTTCAGAAAAGCACAAAGCCCAGAGCTCCAGGGACACTGACACTACAGGAGGCATGCCAAGGGGAGTATAGCACTGCCCCAACATTGCGCCCTCCACACTTTCCTCCTTGGCACCAGCCATGCATGGAGGAACTAACCTGATTCTTATTTATGCCTCAAAATATGTTATACATGATATGAAAACATTCTTTAGGTACTGTACTGACGTGACAGGAAGTCCAGTCCTTGAGAGACTTTGTTTGACAGGCAATGAGGGGAGAGAAACTTTCATGATTTGGCTTCAGGGGACTCCCCCTTGCAGGTGGGATAGATCACCGTCTTCCCAGGAAATAACACCAGTGTGAAAAATGAAGTTCACTTTCCTGGTAAATTTTAAGAACTAGGTTTAATAAAGAAATAAGATGATTAGGAGACAAATTAAGTAAAGGAATTATGGCGGGCAGGACAGCCAAGTCCACAATCTGCTACTTCAGAGGTCTTCTTTAAATACACTTTCTATTGCATCAGCCGATTTTCTACAAACTAGCTTCTATATTCCACGAACTGTTTATCATGGTCCTTCCTTGGGTCCACCTTTTTAGAGCATGCATGTTCTTTGGCTGCGTATTCATTATCGCCTCCAGCTTGGGCCTTGGTCCATACTTTTCACAGAGGGCCAGTGTTGATAGTTGGCATGTCAGCAGCAGGGGCCTCATCATGTGTTTGCTGGATGTTATCGTAACTAAAGAGGCCATTCAATTACGAGCATAACCATATATCAGCTATCCTACTACCATGTCTAAGTTTTGCTGATAGCAGAAATAAGAACTGTGTCTTTACAGCAAGGTTATTATACATATAGCTTTCACCTTAATATTTGTGAAAGCCAACTTCATAATACGCATTTATAACACCAGGTAAACTGGGCTTTTTTGAGGAGCCTTAGTACATGAAAGGAGTTACCAGCACCACACTCCTGGGCCTGCCATTTTCTGGTTTTCTTCGACGAAGTGGGGGCACACCTGGAGCGTCAGCTCTGCCTCCTCCTTGCCTTTTTTGCATTGAGGTGCTGCTTTTCCCCTGGCTGTCTGTCCCGTCCGCACCGTTCCTCTCCTGCTTCACCGCTTCCCCAAGGTAGCTGGTCACCACGACATCCCCCTGCTCCGCTATTTGCCCGCTGGGGTGGCCGCGGCCCGCATGGAGCCCGCCGCCGCTGCCATGTTTCCAGCGCTGCCCGGAGTTGACACTCAGCAGCCAGCCCTGAGCAGCCAGCCCTCAGGAGCTGGCCCTGAGGTTCCCTGTTGGGGAGCCCCAGGGCCAAGCCGCTCGCCGCCGCTCGGGGGTCGCGCCCCGCTGGTGGCCAGAGCTGCGCAGGCTGCTTGCTGCTGGCACGATCCTTCTGCCAAACAGGCATCTATGGGACGCCCTGAGGTGCCACGGTAATGTCCTTGTCTTCTCCTTATGTCTCTCGTTTTCCTTCTCTGCACCCTGTTCTGTACCGCTTCAGTAGGAACACGTGTCTTTCTTTATCAATAAACTTCGCTCCACCTCATGTCATCCCATTCCATTCCATTGGTTTCATTGGTTTCACTCTGATTTGATTTTTTTCTTTTTTTTTATAATGGCATTTCATGTCTTCAATTTCTTCTCCTGTCCCTTCGTTTTACTTAGTTTCCCAATTTCAAAAATTCAGTGAGTATAATTTTGGCAGGTTTCAGTCCTTGGAACTGGACCTGATGTCATCCCAGTACATTTCCTCATATTCACTCCATTTCCAAATTTGCTTTTTTTCATATCTCCTTTACAGAATGTTTGTTACACTTTGTTCTCTGATTTCAAGATTTCATTTCCTTTGATGAAATGAAGAATTTCAATCTTGTGATTTCAGTGAGGATGAGTTCAGCAAGGCTTGGTCCATCTCCCTACACTTCATGTTATCCCAATCCATTTCATTGTATTTGCTCCATTTCCAAATTTCCTTTTTTTTTTTTTTTTAAATTGCATTTGATTTTATCGTATCTCCATTCCAGAGTGTTTGTTACACTTTCTTCTCTGAGTTCAAGATTTAATTTCCTTTCATTTCATGAAAGGAAATGAAACTTTGCGATTTCAATGAATATGAATTCGACAAGGTTTGGTCCATATCCCTGTACTTCATATCAACCCTTTCCATTTTATTGTTTCCACTTTGTTTCGAATTTTTTTTAATGACGTTTCATTTTTTCAATTTCTTTTCTTTTTCAATGATCTTGGTTCTAGGCATGTATTTTATGTTAAAATAAATTGTATTTTCTGATGTTAAAATGCATTTTCCTTTCCAAATGCAGTATGCAGCTAATTTGCCAAATTCTGTGACAGGTTACCCCAGAGATCCTTTCAACCTGAAGTTAAAACCACAGCATTTAAACATGGGTAAGTCCTTCACAACATGCACATTTATTGTGTTAGAGAATTTAGGAACATTACTTCAACAGTAGGGAGCAGGAATAAGAGCGCAGAACCCTCAAACCTGTCTCAAGTGGCCTTAGGTGAAACTTGAAGACCAAGGTGTAGTTTTCCCCTAAGTTTCAATATCAGAGAAATTCCACTTCCAGGCTCTAAATAACAGAGTCAGATCACAGAAAATACAATAGTCACTCATGTAAAGACACTTAGATTTAAGGACACTGGTACAAGCGGGGTTACTACCTGAAAACTGCTTGTTTATGTTGATTTTTCTGATACAACTGCAATTTCAGCCTTGTAATGGGGGTTATTTCCAGGCACCTGATTCAAGTCCAATGTCTGCTGTACTCATTGTAGATACAATAGTCCATATCTGCATTCCTACTGTGGTGGATGGTCTAGGAAGGGGTGCCTGCCCTCTAGTGTTTCTATAGCTTCACCTCCTATAAGGACAGCTTCTTTGAAAATAATTAACTACACATAAATTAAAGTACACACACATACATACCATGTAGCATAAAACACTGCTTTCTTTGTAGGCAAAGGCAAAGGCAAGGCTTTGTTCACAGCAAGGCCATGAACAGAATATTTTTTGCTTATAATATTTATATGTCTGAGTGCTCCTTTTTCTGGATTCTAGCTGATTAACAATAAGCATAGCTTTTCAAATCCTAGAATCCAGACGGTTTTTCCTATAGCTTATAAATACTGTTTGTTTAATATTTTCAGATCCTGAACTTGAACCACTGAAAGGAAAGCAAAAAGTCTCTGACAGGAGATTTCTTACACACAAGCCTCATGAAAGCAAGTGGGATCCACAGCTGCTACTGCTAGAGTCCATGGCCACCTAAATCTGCTTTATTACCAGTTAGTCAAATTAAAAGACAACTTCTTGCTTTTCTCTGCATCAAAATATTTGGAAATAACAACAATAGTAGTTATATTAATTTCAAAATATTTTGAACTCCACCCAGTCTTGAGAGGATTATCTGGCATATCCTAAGGGAAATGTCACTTGTACTGGAGAGATCTAGGGACATGGATCATTCATTTCCTTTAGCTTTTCATGAGTATGATTCTTTCTCTAGCTCTTGTTGAGAGCTTTGATAGAGTTGGAAAGATAGTCTGTTGTAGAACATTTTTTTATTTCAGCCTTTAGCAGAAAATGACACAGTATTGCATGTGGTAATTCATTTTTAGGAATCAAGATGTCCATATTAGACTATTCAAAGACAGACTATTTCAGAATAAGCAGATTCTGGATGAAAGTTTTTATGGTTTATATACACACACCAAACTTTTAAATGTAGAGATCTCCAAACTAGAATGCCTTTGCTTACAAAACAGCTCCCATTTACATTACTGAAGATTAACAAATAGAGCACTGAGGAGAAAATACATATATATGACTGCAAATACCAGCATGGAGCAGAAACACACTAAATGCCCTTTGGTATATTAGTGAATATTTGACCTCTTTCCCTTAGGCCCCAATTTCTGAAGTAGCATTGAAATCAATATCATTATATCTTTCTACTTAACAAATTCCCCTCTAATTCCCCTCACTATTGCTAAAAATTACTTACCAATACTTCCAAATCACTAACCAGCCCCTGAATTATCTGGAGATAAAAGAAAGGGCACAGCCCATCAAGCTCCTGGTAACTGATGCTGAGTGCCATCACAAGCTTACTTTGGAAACTGCCTGTCCTCTGCACCCAGGAGCTGGGGATCAGCATACTATGCCAAAATAAACTCTCATACATTCCCTCTTCCTTCAATAGACACATCTGCTTTGCCCTTGACTCTGATTACCAGGAATGGACTGCTGAAAGCACCACACAATCAGGTAGTTTCAATTCCTTTTCTAAGCAGTGGATGTGTGGATGTTGAGTGCAACAGGGGGAAGCACTTTTTAGTCATAGTCTGCATTGCTGAGGGCTTTGGAGGTGTATCCAGAGCCATATTTGGACACAAATCTCTAGACTTAAACTGTGTGCAAGCTGCATGGTAAATGCATCCCTGGAAGTGATTTAGCATAGAAAATTGCCTATTGAATCATTTTGCCTTTTCCAAAGACAAGTGAGCTATATTGCACTGTGGAAAGCTAGGGACCCTAGTAAGAATCCTTTATGTGAGCTAGGGACCCTAGTAAGAATCCTTTATGTGAGGATCTTCTATCTCTGTGTGCACTGTTGTGCATCTCCCAGATGCAGCATTTGAAAATAAAAATTGTGCAAGATGTTGACAACAAAAAAGTGCAAACGTTTTGTTCAAGAGACCTTCCTGTCAATTACAACAAACCTCCAGACATCGTTTGAAATTTGGAGTTCCCCAAATTTCAGTTTGGACAGGATAAAGTCTCCAGTCTGCTTCTAAATTAGTCATTTCCTGAATGCCACGCAAACCCAGACCAGTAAGAGGTGGTTCCTCTGTGCATGGCATATGAAAGGCTCGGGACAAATTAAATGTTAGGATCTGGAGCTCTTGTTGGAGCTTGGTAGACATAAGATAATAGCATTTTATCTATACTAATCATGGATCATGATAAAGTTTTAGCTGGACCTCCTCATAGTGATAGGAGTGACAGTATAATCAAATGACACACGTGGAAGTCCTTCAAAGGAATGATACTGATCTGGTGTTTTGCCAGATGGAGAAAAGGAGGCACAGAGCAGGTAAATTAATTGCCCCAAAAGCTTGAGGGAAGAGTCAATTTCAGGCAAACTCTTTTAAATAAATTTGATCTCTTGTAACACATGTGAAGGCATTTCTCGTGCTCCTGAGGAAAAGAGGAATGAACTTGTCTTTAACCTCTGTGCATGACACTTCATCTTTAAAAATGTGGGTGTCTTCATTATGACCAATAAGATGGAGGCAGCCCCTTGTGCCAGTCTGCAGTGGAGAGTGAGACACATGGACATGTTACAGACACTCATTTCTTGGCTTAGGCAACTTTACTCTTTCACTTGTGAAAGTCAGGA
>VYZR01120598.1:39610-52064 GCA_013400675.1 Oxylabes madagascariensis
GTCTTTAATCATTTATGACCCCTTCTAAGACATTACAGCTGCCTCTCATCAGCGTAGCTGAGTGAATTATGGCCAATGTGAGAATGTCCCTGTACTGCCCCAGAGAGTTTTCATGTCTGAGCCTATTATCTAAGAGGGAACATTGGCATGATAAAAAGCACTATCTCACCTTGCAGGATCTGCTTGTTATTGGCCTCTTCCTTTAACTGGCTCAAACCCCAGCTTGTAGCCTCTGTGGTGGACTGGTGGACATACACCCCCTCTGCACACAGGTGGTTACTTTGCCCAAGGTCAGCAGAGCATTCTGTGGCTTTTGCAAATTGCTGATTGTTTTGAGTCATTACCATTAACATTCCAGCTCTCACATATTACTAATGTGAAGGAAATAAGGGGATGACAAATACCAGAGACATTAGATTTTAAGTCTTTTTTTAGTGAGAAAATTAATTTATTCTGGGAGTTATGCCTAATGCTAGCTAGGACTGAGAGTGTGTAAATAAACTGCACATTTCACTGTTTGAAATCAGTTATGCATTTTACCCTATGTTTTGTTTTATTTGGTATCTGCCCTTTGTCAGTGGACAATCAAATAGGAAGAGCAATCAGGAGAAGAGGGTTTGCAAAGATAATGCATTGTGTCCCTGAGGACATGCCTTCTCTAGGATAATAGGCTCCTTAAAACAAGGCATTAAGAAGGTGTATTGATTCCTATAAGATTAACTTTTGCCTTGGCATCTAAGGCTGAGGGACATGTATGATTTACTAATCAGACTTCAGTTGATAGGAAATGTGTGTTCTTCAGAGTTTCTCTCTTGTTCCTGATGAGTGGCAAAAAAAGCCTAACAATATATTCCTCCATGCCTTTCCTTGTCACTTAGACTTATGAAAGCAACTTCAAAATAAATGTTGTGTTGGCGGGTCAACATTTAATATCAAGGCATCTCCATGCTTTATTGGTATAGTGCCAATCAGAAATCAAAGAGGTTGGATCCTTTTCCAGTAAGTATGTCTCAGACTCTTGAAACAGGAATTTGATTTAAAATAGAGCTTTCTGTAGACCTCTTGAGCAATATCACGATCCCATCATCAACATGGGCTACCAAGAGAAAATTACTTTAGAAGCTGCCTTCAGCAGGATTGCAAATGTCAGCAGCTTTTTGGCAAATTAGTATACTTTCAATACCTCAGAGAAAAGGAAGAAGTTAATTTTATAAACCTGGTGCCCCTGATGTAGAAACGGATGTATGGATGCCTTTGTTCCTCATAGAATTTTGCTTTCAGATCTGTTAAATTCAATGGGCTGATCCCCAATAAATATTGGTGATCTTAGAAACTACTTATTTAATTGGGAAGGCTGATCAAGGAAGCTTTGCTGCCCTGTTGAAACTAAAGCAGTGCTGAGAATATTAACTCTAAAATGTTGTGACAGGACTTTTGTTAGTGATCTTAGTGTTGTGTTGGCAACTTGGCTAATACATAAATGCTGACACACAGTAACAAAGTTCATAATTCTCAAATGTGTTATTCTTGGAGAGTTTTAAACCACTTTTATTAATGACAGTATAACAATATTCTTGTGCTTAAAAAAATGAATGTGAGGCATAAACACTTTCCTATATGAGCTTGGTAAGAACTGGATATTTTGAACAGTCCAGAAAATGTATATTTTTTCAAGCTGGTGTACTAAATTCAAGAAACCTTCAAGCAGACTTTTTTCACAAAGTCAGAAAAGAGAAAATCTTCCTTTCTTCCTTCTCTTCTTTTCTGCTTCAGATATTTTAGTGACTTAGGTAAGTGTTCATGGTCAGAATTAAAAACTGATGCAAACTTTTAGATGTTGTTTCAAATTTTATGTGAATGTCAATGAGTGTTTTTTAAAAAAAAATTAATTTCAATACATGGTTTCCATATCCAGGATAAGTTTATGTGTGAGATTTGATGAAAATGAGGAGCTACTCTGTATTTAGAAAACAGCCATACCACTGCAGTGAACTGTGTTATTCTGAAATTTTTAAAAACTTAAAGAAGCTTAAATCCTATTTTTATTCATGGTTAAATAATCCTACAACTGTTTTGCCTGGAATGGAGAATCTGGCCTATTCCATCAATATCCACTGCTGAAATCGGCTCCACTGAATGAGCTTATTCCTGTGATAATTCAGAGGCACTACTTTCTAAATGGGGGTAGAAGATGCACATGCTGTGAGAACTCTGCTTTTCACACCCAGCGCCTTTAAATGTACAAAGGCATTGACATAGTCTTCATGCAAGAGAAAAAACTATCTCAGAATAAACTTTATTTCAAAACACACCTGCAATCAGAAACTTATTAAAAAATATCCTTTCCTGAGGATCTTAGTTTAACATCACACAATGATTGTTTCTTTCTATATTAATTTCAGTAACCTTCTCAGACGAGTTAGTATCAAGGAAATAATGAGGGAAACATTTACTATTTAAGAATGCCATGAAATAAATGAAACGGAATTTTTCCCTCAGTTTAGATAACTACCAGCAGTTTTGCTTATTATCACTTTTCTATCTATTTGATTGTTACCCCTTCCCCCTTTGTGAGTAGATGTCTAGAAGAGCCACTGGTTTATACAGATGGAGAAGATTGTTTTCCCTGGGTTCTCTGCACTCTCCATACTGCCATATCCAATATTTCAGGCACTCCTTCAACAGATTTAAGGACCTCTTGTCAGAGAGTTTGACCTTAGTGGATGTTGCATATTTAATAAATGGGTCCAGAAGATGACTGTTCTTTCTTCAAATTGTTCTTGAATTCTTGTTTCTGAGTAAAACTCTCTTCCTCTTCTCTCTTCCTCAGTTTTACTTAGATGCTTTTAACTTTAATTACTGCACTGATGGTAAATGGAAGTGTGGCTGTTCCCTTGTTCCTCTTTTCCAAGTATTCAGAAATATCTTAAGCCATCATCAGAACCTGTAGCTGCAATATAGAAATAAGAAGCTTCCATTATCACTTCTTGGCACACAAAATATAATTAAGAAGTTATAGTCAGACCAAATTTACAGTACTTTCAAATTAAAATGGATAATCATACTCTTTGGCACTTACAGAATATCAGTCTATGCAGACAAATTCTGCAACTACCTTATAGTAGCCCTCTTTAGGCTATGTATTTGAACTTTTCTAAACAATTAAATACGTAAATACAGAAATCAGGGTTTAATTCCCATCCATCCTTTGCAATATTTTCTTCACACAGCAGTGTGCACCTGAGTCCCAGCAATACTGTGGAAACTGATAAAAGCATGTGAAAGAGGCTTTGTAACAATAATCAAAGGTATCACCTGATATAAAATAGTCTTGTTTTAATTAAAATTTCTGACTGATACCTTCTGGTCAGTACTTCTGAATATTTCTCAATAAAGAATGGCCTTTCCATTTTTCTATTTTAAATAAACATACACTTATTCACTAAAATCTGAACTTTTTGAAAAGGGCTGGATATTTTCCCCATGAAACTTCAGACCACTATATCTAAATATAAGAAAGCAAAATTAAGGATCAGTGGGATGGTCTTGGTGAAACTTACTGAGCCACATGGAGAACAGCATAATTTACTCCTTTGGTAGACCAAATGAACACGTAATGTGGACAGGATGATTAATCATTGATGGGAATCATGGCAACATTTCTCTATCTACATAGTCAAAATGGGTTAAATGATGAGCCTGAGAATATATTTTTGTAAATCGTATCTAATGTCATGATCATCACATGAAATGTCATGTCACAGGAGCATAAAGGAGACCTTCTGTCTTTTGGAGGATAGGTGATTTTTGAAGGAGTGCTTCAATTCCCTCTCTCTGGCTTCTTGAAATATAATATATAACACTATAATATTGTGGCTTGACATTAATATAAAATCAGAATTTCTTGATTAAACATTTATGCTGCTCATTGAATATTTCAAGGGAGGAACATAAGAAAAATTCAGGGAGCTATAACATACTTCATAATTAACACTTCACTTCTCACTATCCCAGTGTCAAAAATGTTTGCCTAGATTCTCCGACTGAAGCCGACTCTCAGATCACTTTCTCTATATGCCCTACTTAGTCCCATTGCTGAGGGATGAATTTGGAGAATCAGAGCTTCTGAGCTGCTGGGCACGTGGTGTCCTTGCCTGCACAGGTGAGAGTGGTGGGTGCCACTGAAGAATCCCTCATGGCCTGTCCAGGCAGCCCAAGGAGTGCCACAGGGAGTGATGGCGCTCACTAAGGCAGGAGCCAGCCAGTAGCCAAGTGGTGCACACACGATGATGTAGCTGTGATCCTACCCTCTCTGTGCTTTAGACAGCTGCCTCAAAGCTACACACGAAGGTCCTTTATTTGCTCTGGACTTGAAGGATTAAAACCAGATTCCTGTCTTGAAGGTAAAGGAGGACTTCATACCTTTATGCCAGGTTTTTCACACCTGTCATCTGGGAGCCTCATAACTCGAACCTTGCCAATAAGGAGGAAAATTAGGTTTCAGTCTTTCTTTAGTATGTTCTCTCCAGCTGAAGCTGAGTTACCACGCAGGATGAAAGGATGATGAGACAATGGAGAGAATTTGCAAGTGGTAACATAATTCTACAGCTTGTTTTGATAACTTGGCTTTTAAAGGTGTATGGTCAAATTCTCCTTCAGCTCTTACTTTATCAGTAATCATTATTTTTTTAGATGAACATTGGAATAGGAATTTAGCTCAGATTTTGAACTGACACTGTATTTAGGCTAAATCTGAAATAACTATTGATCCGTAATTCAGCAACAGAACAGATGAGAACAGAGGTTTACTTCTTTGACTGGACAAGAGTGTGCTTTTGACACACCATACTCTGTGTACAGGAAGCTTAGTCATGTGAAACTAGAGGCAAAACTAAACATCTGTAATCTCCTTGTTTAGGTAGAGTTATAGAGTTCAGGAGGGCATTTGCCGATTATAGAAGGAAACACATGAGAAATTTGAAAATACTCTCTCCCCTTCCAGTCCTTCCATTGCTATCTCCTGGAACTGTAAGTCAGGCTTTGTAGAAGGACTCAAACCTTAGACTTTGTATAAGCTGAAAGTTTCTCCTGCTGGGAAAGATGCTGGGGCTTAACATCTGGGAGCCCTTTTAGGTTCTTTGTGTATGTCACCTGGAAACGCCACCTTGTTTTTTGTGAACCTTTCCCCTGACTGGGGCAAAAATTGGAATTTGGGACATTGCGTTCTGGTATTCTGGTGTATGCACACATGCTTTGCATATATGTAGTATATGACAACAATACTTTGAGGGAAAAAGATCTCTTATTCAATATAACAAAATACTTAGGAAATAAGTGAGCAAAATTAAACGGCAAAGTTTTTCCTAAATCTTTGAATTCTCTGAGTCATACCAAAGCTTTAAATTCAATACATTTGAATCTGCTTTTTCATGGACTAGATGAGGAGCTCAAACATCTTCCAACACCCCTGTGTCATCTATCAGGACTTGGGAAAAAGACAGGCATTTAAAGATAGCCATAACTCAAACCGTGCAGTTAAGCAGGTAGAAAGCTGCATCTTTACCCCATAACTGTGTTCCTGGGCTGTGACAGCAGCCAACTGCTACATCAGGCCTTCTCCCCGAGGAAAAGGTGTGATGCAAAATTATTTCTACTTGCTACTACAAAGCTAAAACAGTGCAAGGCCTTTGCTGTCCTTCTGAGAAAGCCAT
Source organism: Oxylabes madagascariensis (assembly GCA_013400675.1). Lineage (NCBI taxonomy): Eukaryota > Metazoa > Chordata > Aves > Passeriformes > Timaliidae > Oxylabes > Oxylabes madagascariensis. The sequence goes on from VYZR01120598.1 coordinate 45,322, forward strand.
AGTTTATCAGCAAGATATAATCTTTAGTAAATTAGAAAAAAATTCTTTTAAGTCTTAAGATTCCATTACAGTGCAATTTCTAATGAGCATAGTAATTACTATTTGACCAAGGACTTCTGAGTCACAAAAACAATATTATTTTAGTCCTCTCCAATTACTATGTCAAAGAACATGCAAAAGCACATAAAAAGTAATTACAAATATTCTTTCTGAATGTGCAACTTTTAAGATTCTCCAAAATTTCCCTTTTGATTAACCATGTTAGAAAGTTCTTGCTTATTTAAAAACTTATGAAATTCTGTCATGTTGACAATGTTAGCTCTTACTTTTGCTACAAAAAAAAGATGGATCAAGACAGAAGCTGGTACAACTTTCATTAGAAGTGAGATTGCATAAGCAACATTTGCAACAGTCAAAAATTAACGTTGAAGAGTACAAATAAGTATCCTGGCACTTAGGATACAAACTCCAATCCAAGTTTTTCTTTGCTAGCAGCCAGTAAGTGATTACATAATCCTAGTAAAACAAACTCAGGCATGAGAAAACTCTGCTGTCAGTACTAACATCCTTTGTGTCTGAGTAGTACTACAGACACTGACACAAAACAATTAAACTGTTCTTGTGTCTTTAATCTTTGTCCATTGGTGTGTGATACTGGGAATGGTCAATGCTAAACAAACACCATGCATCTCATGCCAGCAAGAGGCATTCCGCTTAGAGCAGTATTGAGTCTGTAGATGTAAAATTTAAAGCTGTAATAAGGAGATATAAATGGAACCAACCTATTCTGTGAAATTGTGCATGAACAATTTTATCTTGGCAAGACAAGTAGAACATGTAGGAGACATGAAGCTGCATAACACTGGGCTGGTTTGAGTTCCTGTATGGGCAAAACAGCTCAATTGCAAAGCGAGTTCACCTGGATAACTTCAGAAGAAATAGTAAACCCATACAATTATAGTGTATGTGGTAAATTCTGCCCTCACTGACTGAGGCAAACTAATGCACAACAATGCAAAAAGACATGCAATTAGAAAAACTGCTGAGTGTAATTAAGTGAGTAAAAGTGAACAGAAGAACAATTGGCATAATGTGAGGATAAATTTGAGAAATCACTTTTGAATATTTCAAAATATTTCTGATACTATATTGAAATTGGAACTGCTGGAATTTTTGGCTACTCTTCCTTATTTTTTTTTCTTCTTCACATGATGAACATCTTGAGAAAGGTATTTTATTGGGAATTAATACTGTTTATCAAGCAGGCTTACAGCAGCCCGGGCAGAATGAGGGATAAAATGCTTGGCCATGAACTTGTGAAGGTGAGCTACACCATGTTCAGCTGGACCTTAGACAAAACAGAGCACACAGAGTTTGCTTTTTTAAATAGTGAGGATAAAGCTGAGGGTGCCTGTGTGCCTGTTTGGCAAAGTGATGACAGGGTGCCCACCAAAATGGGAGATGATAGTGGGTACACACAGTGTAAGGTCCTCTTTTGCCTCAAGACAGTATAAAGAGAAGATGGGAAGATAGTAACACACATTTCTTAGTTGTGGTGTGCTTTTTTGAACTTTTTGTTTTGCCAGCAAAGATGCTCTCCAGCTGCTTTGCTGCATTTAGCAGTGCCTCTCCCACTTGCTGAGGGAGCCCTGCGGGTGGGCACTTGCACTCTTCTTGTATTAACTTGATAAAGCAACCCAGTGGGGAAATCATGAGCTTCAAAACTCATCCAGGTGGATAAGACGATGAAACTAAACAAAACCCTTTTAGGAAATGTATCTTTTGATGCACTGACAGCTTGCACTGCATCTGCTTGTATTGTACCCAGACTGATCTGCCTATCAATATTAGATGGAAAACAGTGATTTGCTATAATTTTCATATTGCAATGAAAACTGCAATTGTCATGTTGATGTACCAAACATTTATAAAGGAGATAGACAAGTAGGAAGTAGGTTTAAAACCTTTTGGGCTGCTGCACAGTTTTGGAAAAACACCGGCAGAACTCTTTAAATTTTCTGAGAAAGGGACATTTATATAAATTCTGGGCTTCAACTGGAATCCCAGATGAAAGATTTTTTCCCCCCTCCAGAAAGATTTCTATCGGTACTGAACAAAAGAAATTAGATTACTGGGTGAATGAGAGCTGTGCTCTGCCATTCCAGCCGGGGATAGAAAAGCGCTCCACCGCAAGTACAAACCATAGAAACTCTTTGTGTTCTGGTACGAGCAGTTCACACAAGGCAGATGTGATAATTATAGAAGCAAACAGCACAATGCTACAACACCCGCAGACACTGGATTAGCCCACTTGTACTTTTCTTTCTTGTCTTTTCTGGGGTTTTCTCCTATTATTTTAGAATAGGGAAACATTTTTTGTTTGCAGTGAGGGTGGCTGATTTTTTTATAACACCACTGCTACGGCGCTGGGCACAGAAGCAAAAAGCATTCCGGGCGAGTTTGTTTTAAAAACGAGTAACTAAAGGACAGCTCAGCCGCCTCGGGCGCCGCTGGAAGGGGTGGGACGGGCGCATCCATCCCTCCCCGGGCAGCGCCCCGCACCCGCCCCGGGCCGGCCCCGCCCGCCCGGCGCTATAAAAGGGAGCTGCGGAGGCTCGCGGGGCGCTTCTCTCTCCCAGCCATGGCTCCCGAGCGGCCCTCGGCGGCGCTGGCCGAGGCCGGGCGGCAGAGCGGGCTGCAGGTGTGGCGCGTGGAGCGGCTGGAGCTGGTGCCGGTGCCCCCGAGCCGCCACGGAGACTTCTTCGTTGGGGACGCGTACCTGGTGCTGCGCACCGAGCGCCGCGGGACCAACGTCGCCTACCGCCTGCACTACTGGCTCGGTAGGAGCGGGGACAGCCCGCGGGGCCCACCTGCTCTGCAGGGCTGGCCGGGCTCCGGGGCAGCGGGGACTGGGTTTGCCTCGCCCTTCTCAGTAAGGCTGCGGGGCGAGACTTCCAAGAGGGGTGCTCGAGGTGGAGAAATGGGGCTGCCACCAAGGGTCAGGGTGGTGCCAAGCGTCATGCCTTCCGATGCTGAGGGACTGAGGGACAGTAGGGTATGGCAGAAAGGTGGAAGCTTGCTCGCTTTGTGATGTTGGTTTGGAAAAGTACGGAAGTGTTAAAGTCAAATCTTGGCTGCGGCCGACAGAGGTTCTGGAGTGAAATCCTGCCTTCACTCAGAGGAAGAGTTTTCTTGCCTTTGTTTCCGTCTGGATGAGAATGTCCTCTTGGCCATCTCCTTGTGGTGGTGTTGTCCTGGTTAGGGTCCGGGTGTGCCTTTTCCACCTAGATTAATTTTGCTTTCTTACGGTACAGAGATCACGTGCAGACACCAGGTTTTCTTTAAAACCTCGTTAATATCAGTCTGACAGTCTACTGGCATTGGAACCAGGCTGATGTCTTTTGCCTTCCCCCTTGACTATCCCACTTTACATCGAAGTTGAAGCCGGACATAAGGTTTTGTTTTACGTGACTTTGTCATCTCCTGCGGGTTTCGTGTGACTTCCCCGTCTGTCATCTTGCCACATCATTGCTGTTTAGCTGCCTGAAACTTACTTCTTTTTTCTTGTTTCACCGACAAGTTTGTGTTTGTAGGCAATCACCTCAATGAATGCACATAAAGATAGGTGTATTAACATTAATGTGCTTGAGTTGCTGCAGTTCTCATTGTACTTTGCATGCATTGAAAAATAATTGCAGATAAAGCTGGGATTGTTGTTGCATAAATGTTTGAACGCTGAGTTTTGCAAGTCTTCAGAGTTTTCCAGCTGGCAAGCAGGATAGTGTCTGTCTCTGGTAAGAGTATAATCATAGATGGCTGTGTGAATGAATTTCTGGCAGAGACTTTTCTGTCAGCAGTGCTGCTAATTAGTAGCAGGGTTTGACTATGTAGACCTTTGTTTATGAAGCTGGAGCTACTCATGTCGTAGTGAAGGTCTAGTAGACACATCCCCTGATGTAAGGACTGTTTGCAGCTCTTGGGGAGGGAAGGTGGAGCAGTGACTGACATTTGCAGCACTTAAAACCTCATTGATGGTGGCTGAAGAGCTTTAGTTGTGCACGTTGATGCACATCTTGTGCTGATGTGGTGCTGTCTAGATAGCATAAATGGCTTCAGGTGATCGGGCACCCACTGTTGTGCAGCTGGCAAGGTGGCAGCAGGGAGGCTCACTGCTGGCAAATACCTTTGGGCTTGCAAGATAATTCTTCACCAGCAGGGTGGAAAAATCTCAAGCACTGCTGCACAGTTAATAGCAACAGGAGACCAGGGCTTCAAACAAGGTGTATTGGGAGGGCCAGTCACACTCAGGGCAAGAACGATAGAATCATTTTGGTGCTTTCAACTGATTCACACTGCTGTTATGTACACCAGACTTTTCCCTTGTAAGCAAAGACTGTATAACCTGTGGGCCAGGAAGATCACAATAGGGTCTTTCTGAAGACTTCCCATAACTGTCTCTGGATAGCTGCAGCAGTCACTATCACTCAGACTTTGGGATGTAAAGAAAGAATTCTTGTGATGGGGAAACACTGCACTTTGGTCTTAGGTACTTACAAGGGCCTTGCTATTTGGTGACACAGTCCTAGTCCTGCTTGTCATCTATGTTATGTTACTGTGGCAGCCATGTACGGTGGCTGTGAGTGTGAACAGATTCTAACCAGCAAAAAAGACCCCCAACATAAAATTTTCCTATTACATAGTGGCAAAGGTCCTCCTAATTCCTTGCTTAGGCACCCCCCGGGGTTAAAAGAAGGTCTAGACTGTGGGAGGATGGTCTGTGACCTCAATGTGCTGACAGTCTTCAACTGTGACTGGCATCTTATGGGTAAAGTGACCCCACAGTTGTTCTCTCGTGCTGAAACTTCCTATGGGAAAGCCACTGTTCTAACAAGTATTTCGCATACACTGAGATACTGTTGAGGTTGGATAATTTCTGAGCAAGCTCACCTGGGTATATCAACATTGTTGGCATGGCCTAGCAATCAGTGTGGATCTGTTTTGCTTCAGCTGTATCCACTTTTAACGTTGCTCAGACATCCTGACTCAGTTGTCTCTACTGGCACTTGAGAGATGCCTCAGTAGCTGTACTAATCCTAAGGGAGCTGTCTGGACTTGAAACTCTCATTAATGAAAACAGCATGCACTGTGCCAGTATGAAACTACTTGTGCAAGTGAGATTGGCTATACCCCACTTAGTATCTTAAATAAAATTATGTGTAGTGGGTTTTAACTGTTTTTTAACCCTTGTTCCTAGAGATGAAGTCATAAGATCCGTCCATGTGAACCAGGATCTGTTTGGTAAAAACTTGGGTTTTTTCCTTTATGCTCTGGCTTATTTATAGCTGTTTGTGCCTTAGGTAAATCTGGTTTTCATAGAAGCTGGAGTAACTTATGCTTGGACTGATGTTCACTTGATTTTTTTTTTTAAATGGAATTTCACTGAGTATTTTATTGCCTAACAGCTGTGAGACCAAGTCTGATAGTAGTTCTTATCTCTGACTCTGTTCAAAAACCATTTTTCTTTAACCCTGAACCCTGTTATCTAATTGCAGGTAATAATTTAGAAGGATCTAACCTTAATGGATATTTACCCCTATTTAGAAAAAGAAACAAAACATCCCTAAAACCTCCAAAACTTTACCACCAACTTTAAGGTGGTACCCAGGTCTGAGAAAGCATATTGGAACATAGCAAGTTCTATCATGGAGTGATTGGGAACCAAATGGAAGACCTCACCTTTCCTTTTTCTTCTATAATTGCTGAGAAGCCTGGTTTTTTAGACTTGATTCTATTTGTGCTTTCCTTGAAACAATTAAAATTGCTGAAAATGTTCATCAAGAATGTATGGGCACACGTTAAAATCTTTGGTTTAATATACAGCCCATTTTTGGCATCAGCACCCTAAATCAAGAGGCTATTTTGCCAGAGTCTTGGGAATAGGCTAATCTCTATGAGGTACAAAACAAAGTGTGATCTCATGAAGCAAGTATCTGAGCCCCAAAGCCGCTTTTCTTTCTCCCAGATGTACCAGGCAAAATATCTTTCTTGCATTATAGTGTCAAGAGGACTGCTTTTGAATTATTTTGGCTTTATGGTTTGGTGAGTTGTTCTTAGAATAAATATATGTTTTACCATCCAGACAGTCTTTTCACATGACCTTTCTTTCTTCGAACTTCAGCTAAAAGTCTGAAAATCATTACAGCTGACACTTGCCATGCTAAAGTCAATTAAATTATCCTTTTGTTTGAAGATTCTAAGAGAAGATTAACATCATTATTTTTCACTCTTTTTCCCTTATGAATGCAGTTCTATAAGTAGTCAAGAAATGGTCTGGAAGATCATGTTATTTGTTGTTGGTGAACAAGATTGTGGTTCAGTGCTTTGTTTCCACATAAACATGGGTTATACAACCTTCTGAAGGCAGTGCCCAATTGTTGCAAAAATAATTTCTCCAATAGAATTCAAAATTATATTAATGCTTTATTGACATATTTCTTCTTATTTCAGGGAAAGAATGCACTCAGGATGAAAGCACAGCTGCGGCTATCTTTGCTGTTCAAATGGATGACCATCTAGGAGGAAAGCCTGTGCAGAGTAGAGAAATTCAAGGATATGAGTCTACTGAGTTTGTGGGTTACTTCAAAGGAGGAATTAAATACAGGGTAAAGATTTTGTCAAATTACATTCTGAAATCATATGTGATATTTTTCCCTACATAAAAATCAAATGTTTTTCTTTGTAAA
>VYZR01120642.1:2605-14976 GCA_013400675.1 Oxylabes madagascariensis
GAAGATGGTCAGCACAGTTTACTCACAGCTACACACTCCCTTATCACTGAATGGGGTTTTCCCTCTATTTCTCTCCACTTCTCCTCACTGTAAACAATTCATAGAATAATTATGGTTTAAAGTCCTGTGAATACTTGAGGGCAAAATTAAATGTATTTTTCATTGTTTCTGAAATATGCATGCTGGTGGACAGTTTTTCACATCTCATACGTGTTTTTTCTTTTTTTTTATTGCTATTTCCCAAGGTTTTTTTCCTGACATTATTTTCTGATTGTACTTTGGGACCTGCTTCTAACACTATTCCATGGCCAGAACAGGTGCTAGGACAATCCCAAGGAAGATTTTCCTGTAAATGATCTTACTGATGCGTAAACACTCGGATGAGATCTGGGTATACAGACACCACAGGGTAAGACTTTTAACTATCTAGAAACTATTGATACTGTACATAAACCTTTCACATCTACACATATACTGCCAACTCCTCATCACTCTGGTGTTAGGAAACTTCAGAAAACAGAATAATTCCCCCCATCTTTGGCTGATAACAATGGAGATAATACTGCTGCTTCCAAGCTAACCCTCACAATAGCAGGTTCAACTCAGCTGGCTAGGGAACACCTCTCTCATTTCTCCTTTTTCCATAATCATGCCATAGCAAATGAAAGAAGCCAGCTCAGCTCTAGAACAAAGATAACCATCATTACACGGCTCTCTAGCAGAGCCAATGAGCCTGGCAGCGACTGGTACTTCGAGGCACGAACACTTGTGTGGCTGCAGAAGGTGCAGCAAGATTCTAGCAAAGTTTGCTTGGCCCCAGCACCCCATAAACATGGCTACTGTCATTCCAGAGAGAAGCTGGCTTTGGATGCAATCTAGTCATGTATATATTTCTCCTTGCTTCTCCACTAATGAACTCTGTAAGAACTGCAAAGAAAGAATAGAGGAGTCTCGGAAACCCTGGAGGGGTCTGGGACTTGGAAAACTGGGCAATCTAGCAAGGGACAGTTGAGAGTTGGCAGTGGATGAAGAGTTTCAAGGTGACACATTTCAACAAGAGTGCATTGGGTTAAAGTCCAAAATTTCAGGTGTGGTTGCACTGAAAAGAAAAATGTCATTTGAAAAGAAAGAGGGGAAAAAAGGAATGGAAATAATTATGTTGATGTGTAAAAAATAAAAAGGGGAGAGTGGGAGAAAAGAACACAGGAACTTCTATCAGTCACAGATCTTCTCTCTGCTTGCCAGAAGATACAAAAAGGCTAAAGTGCTGCTATCAAGGAAGAAACATTTTGTGTATTTTTTTCTCATCTTGCTCTCCTACTATCAAATATTCTATTTAATTCATTTTCACTAATTCGATGAAGTGTAATTATTATTTGACTTGATTTTGTACTTTTGTCATTTTTGTTCAATTATCAGAAAAGTGGTCTATTACTGGCAGTTGAATGTTACACAAATTTCTGGCCCAAATTACAATCTAAGCAAAATCTGTCCTTGGGGGGAAATTCTTCCCCATAGAACAAAAGAAGAAGAATTATATTCACCATAATTTCTTACTGGACTGGTACAGAGTTCAACAAAAGAAATGCACTTTACATTAAATATTTGATCTGATGGCTGGGTAATTCAAACGTAGGGATTTTGTAAGAATTTTAAACAGAAGTCTAACATTTTTCAATTTAGCCAGCTTTTCAAATGTATCTGTTCTGCAAAGTGAATAGCTGAACAGGAGAGTCTTGCAGATGGAAGGCACAGATATAGCTACAGAAGAGATATAAAAAAAAATTATTTGATTTATAGTCTCTTCCTACTCCTTTGTGTTGTTGTAGCTTGAGAAACACTTGGCTGAGTGATGTTCTACAGCTCTTTATTTTGGGGAAATACTTATTCTGTTTTAATAAATCAGGGTTTTCCCATTTCCTCCATAAATCAGGGAAGTGAAGGAATCCTAATACTTTTCTTCCATGAACAGCCAGATGATGGAGTCTCTATTGTCTGTCTTATGACTAAAGTCAACGGTATTATCCATGAAAAAGTTGCTTTTTGAGATGCGCCCAGAGACCAGTTCTCTTCTGTAGCCAAGAGATGTGGACACAGTGTCCCTCATGAAGGAGGAGATTGCTGCTCTCAGCCAAAGCTGTAGAGGCTGGGGGGAATAGTCTCCGGGGTAATAAGACTAACCAGCTCCTGTGTGATTAGGTGTTAACCTCCTTGTTAACCAGCTTGTTCCTTCTGCTGCCAAACATTAATGATACTCAGCCCCTGGGGCTCCATTTTTCTGTTTCTGTCTCTGTTCTCACAAGAGAAAACATAAAATGCTGTGCACTTCAGCTGACCTTAGCTTTGTGAGATACTGAATGTTTACCCCATTCTGTTGTAATCTTAATGCAATTTGTTAGAGAAAATAGAGCCTTCTTTCCACTACCTACTAATAATGCACACCTAGCACTAGCATTGGATGGGGAATACTCTAACCACTTCTCAGAGCAGATGCAACTATCCAGTCTTTCCCCCAGTGAACAGTTCTGTGTCTCCATCAAAAGCAATCTCTTCATAAAATTAAATCCACTTTGTTCAGTGACTGAGCCAACTGCTCTCCAAAGCCAAACAGTTGTTGCTGCTAGACTCCCACACCTTGCTGCTGTTTTCTTTCTTTTACAGAGCTCAAGATCAGACAACTCCTCTCTTATGTACTATGTGATTGTAGCGGACATTAGGGTGGGCAGGGTTATCAGAAGACTGGATAAGCACATCTAGACCAGCACTTACCACCTGCACTGAGCCAGACTCGACTTTTGAGACTACAGTAAGAAAGAAGGTCAAGGCGAAGGAAGGGCAGAGGGAGACTGAAGAGGCAGAGGCAGGGCTGAAGGCAGCCCCAAGGTACCACCCTCAGGCTACAGAATGGATTAGGGTGGTTCACTGTGGGGGTATGAGGAGTGGAAGCCATGATGAGATCTGGGCTCCAAAAGGGCCAGCACCTTGCTTGTCTTTTTTGTTCATGAAATCACAGCTCACTCTGCCAGCTTCTATAGTCACGGTTACAGAAGGGGTGTAGAGCAGAGCACAGGTTGGAGCTAACCACAGGATTCTGCTCAGAAGGGACTGCTTGCTCCTCCCTCGCAAAGCCGTAATGGCCACCTTACCCCAGTCTCAACCCTGCTCCACGGGGCCAGGAGAAACTCAAGCCTGAGCTCTGGGCTCTTTCCAGCCACCCTCAAATTGTTACTTCTTTCCAGTCAGCTTTGTCCAAAGAAGCTGGGTTCTGCTACACCTGCTGTCCCAAAGGCCAGCCACAGCCCTCCCAGAGCACCTTAGGGTCAAGATTAACTGTGCCCCAGACAATAAATTCCTCAGGGGAGAACTCCTTTTGCAGCCCTCAGCTTCCTTTGGTAGCTGCCTGCCAGCCCCAGCATCCACAATCACTCTGCTCCTGCTCTTCTCTTCTTGCTCTAACCTGAATTCCAGTTTAAACTGGCACAGCCTCTGACCAGCTTCCCCCATAGCAAGAGATAGCTCTGTGTTTTCCCCTGACTGGACCTGGAACCTAAACCCCTAACCCTAACCCTAGAGTGACCCCTCAGCCAGGCACCTAGCTATGGCCTAGATTGCCTGTAAGGGGAATTGACCATGCAGCTCTCAGGTTCTGTCCCTAAATTAAAGTCTTTCTCTCGTTTCCTTTACTTACCCTCAGGGATGACGGGTAAAAATTAAATTTAGGGTAAGAAGAAGGCTTCTTGCTGAAGACCTGACAGACTTGCTCCTAGCCCAATACTCTGCGTAACCAACTGGGAATCTCAAATCTATGAAGCAGCCTTCAGAGACCACAAATGTCTCTTGGTATACTTACCTGGTCTCCAAAGCCCAAAGAGCCGATAATAGGAAAAAAGATAAACCAACCAGTGAATGAATAAGCAGCATTTCATGACATCTTGTTTGGTTTTACAGCATTTCCTGTACTCTCAAATCAAGGATTCTGGGAATAGAAGAGGAGGCAAAATGCTGGAACAGAGTGTACACAGCAAAAATAAATTGGGTCCTTTCATGATGCTATTATCAGAGCTGCACAACAGTACTCCAGAGAGGCTGCAGGTCAGATCCTCAGCTGCCGCAGCCCAAGCAGAGCAGGGCACACCGGGGCGAGCTGCCCACGCACCCCGCGGGCTCCTCTCGTGTGCGGGGCGCAGTGCGGCAGCCGCTGGCACACACTGCACGTGTGCGGCAGCAGCTGCTACAGCGCTGCCTTTCACACGTGCAATTGGATCCAGGCTGAGCTTCAGATGGACTCCGTCCACGCACAGAAGTGAAAAAAGCCAGTGACACACATCACCAGGTTGATAAATGTTTCCGTGCTGTACACATCTGCAATACACAAAGAAGCTCAAGTCTTCAATTTTATACCGATGTGAGGAGCTTTTTTTTTCCAGAATAAAGGTAAGATAATTGTACAAAGACTTTCATTAACATTCTTAGGACTGAGCCCTTTAGTGGAAGGAGCTGTGCCATAACAAAATTTTATGGTATATCAGCTTTTTTGTTCTGCACACCATCATGCAAGAGTTCAGAATTTAATTTATTCACACTTTTTTGAATTGACTACACACTTTAATACTGAATTGCAGCATTAGGCAATTAAGAATTATGTTGTCTCTAGTGATTGAAGGTGTTAGGTGAAAATCACAGATACATGAGGTTGGAAGAAACATAAACATCCTATCTCCATTGAGGAAGAATCAGTTCAGTAGTACATTCATGAATGAAGTTTGCCTGTCTTACTCTTCTAAAACTTTGACAACGGGAATTCTTTAAGAAACCTCTTAAAATCCTGAGATATACTGAGAAAATGATGATCTAACATACATCTCTCTTGCTGCAAATCAATTCTCATCTTTTTGTTGGCATGGAGACGACTTGATTTTTCTCTGCGAATCTTTTACACAGGTGAAGAATGCTACCAGGTCATCTCTTATTTTCCTTTTTTTTCTAGATTAAATAAATATAGTCACTCCTCTTCTCTAGCTAATTTTGCTTTATATTTTTTTCTTATAGTATTCCAAACCGGGCATACAACTTGAATTGGTGCTGAGTAGCACAGAGTAATTATCTTTATATTCACCAGAATTACATTTGTTCAGCTCATGGGACAGTGAAGTCATTATGGGGGCGAATGTTTTTCCAGCAGCATTATACCGTTGACTCATCCTCAGTTCACGACTGACTGCAGGACACAGAGCCTTGCCTCCAGTACCACTGCCTGGCCAGCTAGTCTCCATTTCACACCTCGGCATTTGACTTCTCCCCCCTAAGAGGAGTCCTTTGCATTCTTTATTGAATTTGATCTTATTGATTTCAGAGCATTTCACCAGTGTAGCGAGATTGTTTTAAATTCTAATCCTGTTCACCAAAGTGCTCACAAAGCCTTCCATCTCAATGTCATCCACAAATTTTACCCTCCATACAAATCATTACCCTCATCCTAGTCATTAATGAAGGCACTGAGTAAAACTGACCCCAGACAGACCCTTGTGGGACCTCACTTACAGTGTTCCCCTGGTTTGACAGTGAATCATTGATAATTACTCTGAACAAGTGGTATTTCAACCACTCATGCACCTACCAGACTGCAGAGTGATTTTAGCCTGCCCTATTTTCTTTTTTTTTTTTCTTTCTTTTTTTTAGTTCAGCATGTAACAACACCATGCAGGACTACATCAAGAGCTTTTAAAAAGCCTTACTCGCATCTGATGCCTGCCATGTGCCAGCAGCTAGGTCAGGGATGCCCAGTGTACAGTGTATCCTTGCAGTATCCTTGCAGTTAGATTGTGCAACTACCCTTACAGTTAGATTGTATCCCATATCCAACTGCCAGGAATCCGCCTTACAGGCATCCGCCTTACAGGCAGCAGATTATCTTCTCCTAACAACACACAGCAGGGTTTTAACTGGCCACCTTCCCCCAGACACAATCAAAGGATAGGGAGGGGTTCAACAGTATGCAGGATCTTTGTAGCACCTGTCCAGTAAATCCAGCACCCACAGAAAGAGATGAACTTGTGCAGGCATTGAGTGTTTTGTGGGTAAAAACTTCTCAAAACAGAAGGGGAAAGCATGGCACCCTCCTGCATGCCTCTCAGAGACATCATGTCACCATCAGCAATGGGGGTAGGTGCCTATGGCACTAGGCTCTTTGTCCTAAAGAAAGGCTTAGATCTATTTAATGGGATTTATTTGTCAAAAGTCTTTGTTGCCTCACTATATTTTGCATGTTTAGGAACAAACTGTACTTGTTTTAAAATGTTTCTTAGTGACAGTCATAGCTTGACTCCTCTGAAAGTCACCATTTTTTTAATTTTCGCCTTTTTAATGACAGGTACTACATTTATCCACTGAGATTTTTCTTCTAGCAGCTGTCAAAGATTATTGTTAGTGCTTTTAAGACTGCTACAGTGTTTTAAATTTGCCAGCATAAAGCTCAGTGGGCCTGGCTGACTTCAATGAATCTACATTCCTTAAATGTCTAAAAGGTTTTCTGTCCTTGATTTTGGACTTTTCTACACACCTGTTAAAATGAGGCATGCTAATTTTCTGGGTGCCACCTTGATTGTAACTGAAAACCACTGAATGTGTCAATCTTTGTGTCACCTCTGTTTTTTTTCTCGTTCCCCGCTAAGCAGCAGACCTTCCTTTGGCCTTCCCTCATTTCTAACATCCTTTCAGACTTGTCATTACAATTTGTCCCTTCTGACTCATTTTGTGCCATTCTGCATCCTTCCTATTCAGACAGCCTTTGTCCCTGTGTTCCCTTCTGTGCAGTTGCTTTTGTGTGATCCCAGTGCTGCTTACTCTGCAAGGTGAACCTGGCAGTGCAGTAGGGTATTTCTGTAGTGCCAGGGCTCGGTGCAGTCACAAGGACAGAAGGGAGGCTGTTCACTCACACAGCATCTCCCTGATACATAACATAGAGTGTACACAACTGGCAAAGCAGCTTTAGCTTCTTCAGAGCCAGCTGTAGATGAATTCATGGACTTGTTATCCTCTCAAGATCTTACAGCTTCACATTCACATTCTGCATGTGCTTGAGTTTGAAGTGTGGGCTACCATTGTTTCAAGTGTCTGCTCCCATAAATAACTATCTCGTAATTATTTTAGGTGGGTACAGATACACCTGCTTACCACAAGGATAGCTCCCATTTTTCCCTTGTAGATCTTTAGGCATTTACAAAGGACCACTACCTTTTCCTGTTGCAGGGGGAGGAACAGACAGAAGGGCAACACTCAGACTGGGTTAGGAAGTCAAACCAGTTGCCAAATCCCCACCCCACATTCTTGCACACAGCAGCATCACAGGTGAACCACTGACTTCCCTCAGTATATGTAGAGGTCCAGATGACACACATGTAACTTCACTTCCATTTTAAAATGCTGCATATTATTTAGCTGTTTGGCACAGACTGCAGCAACATGCTAATGAAATTGAAGTCTGTGTAAAGCCTGTATATTGCTCCAAAGCATCATTACAACAGCCAGTTTCCAAACTCTTTAAAGTTACACTTTTGCATTTTCAGGATGTAGAACACAACAGCACAGTAATACACCATGGAACTACATTAATGCAAATATCAGTGAGCAAATAAGCTCGCTTATATCGGATGACAATTGTGTAGCAGGTTTTCACTCTCTTGAAAGATGACTTCCAGCTCTAGAATGTATAATTTATTTAATATTAATTCCTAAAAGGGAATTAAATATTTTACTATTGTAACTGGTGATCTTTGCAGTTTTATCCTCTCAGACAATCTGAAATCCAATTGTTTGAAATAGTATTGTTTGGTGAAAAATCACTCAGTTTCCTCACAGCCTCCTGTGGTCTGCATCTGTCAGTCTTTCTCTTTCACACAGTTGAACTCCTCTCAGATTCCCTTCAGACCCATTATTTTCTCTGGCAGACAGGCTGGACTCTTACGGTGAGGGTGGGAGCCCATTGGAGCTCAGCTGAGAACCTGTCACACCGTGGCAGCATTAAAACAACAATGTCTCGTGGTGTCCCCAGTTCTTAGTAACAGCCGGTGATACTAGCCACTGAAAAAGTTTTAAACTTTTTTTGGAGTAGAGTAAATCATACTCTCAGGAGGTGCTTTAGAAGTGTAAGATGTGAATACTCTCCTCATTTTACAAATAAAGGTCCGTGGCAACATACATCTAATATGGCGTGACATCTCTGGAACTGCCATCACATTCTGAATAAAACTCACACAACAACAAAGTAAAATTTAGTAACAGACTTAATTACAATTCTAACTTCCAGGTCATTAAGAAAACCCAGTTAGATACATAATTTGGTGCTAAACAGTCAACACAGTTTCCTTCTTGAGCACATAACTAAAATTATTCATGACAAAAATTACAGTAAGACAGTGCATAAAGTGTTTTGTAATTCTCTGCCTGCTAAAACTTTTAATTTCTATGTAGCAGAAATCCTATTTCTTCCTTGTGACATCTCAGTTTTAAGCACTGCATTTTTCCAGAGTGAAGTACGGACTTTATTCTCTGGCTATAATGAGTCAAGGAAATCACTAATGTATAGTGTCAGTATTTTTACCATTATTATCTGTATTCTGGCATTTCCAACAAGTCAAAGATCATACTAATGATGATGTATCCAAAGGTCCAGTTCAGATAATGTACCCAATGGAACACATTCAGTTTACTATTTGATTTCACAGGTACTTAATCATACAAAACGATGCCTAGTTGGCACAGTGATAGATGAACTGGGGACAGATTAGATT
Source organism: Oxylabes madagascariensis (assembly GCA_013400675.1). Lineage (NCBI taxonomy): Eukaryota > Metazoa > Chordata > Aves > Passeriformes > Timaliidae > Oxylabes > Oxylabes madagascariensis. The sequence continues at coordinate 11,395 of VYZR01120642.1, forward strand.
TGTTAATGCTGACATTAAGATCAGCACTGTCTAGTGTGATTCCTGCTCTCCTCATACTCTTGGATGTAGGAGGTGTGATCTCTCATTCTTCAGCAGCAGGGGGATGTGAAATTAGGAACCCCAGAAGCTGACACTGAATGGTGGGAGTGCTGCTTGGTCAAAATATGTCATTATCATGTCTGTCATCTTTGTTGTTAGAGAGACATTTACGTTATCCAAGAAGAAATCAGCTGAGCATGGAAAACCTGAGAGGACTGTTACAGATCTCATGGTTTTTAATGTTACTAAATGCAAATTGTAGGAAAGACAGTAAAAGCTTTGGAAACTCCTTCACGAGCTGGTGGCTGGAAAGAAGGGCTGGTCAATGTGTAATAGGACAGCTTGTTTAGAAGTTGTGACAGAAAAAAGGTTTAGGAATGCAGGAACTATTTTGAACTTCAAACAGAACAACAGCTAGCCATACCTGGGACACTTGCCTTGTGCTGGAGGGGAACAAGGCAAGCCACACAACAGAGGTGCAAATTAGACTTCTGTTTTTTTTATGGATGAGACATCTTAAAAACTCACAGTTGATGATAATAGGGCAACTAGAAAAGAACCTGTTGTTAAATTTACCCTAGAATTACATTTTAAGTTTAAATTACTCCCAGTCATTCCCATTTTCCAACCTTGTAATTAGAAGCTTGACCTTATGCCTGGCTGGATTGAACCTCCAATTTGATTAATGTTTGTACTTGACTAATGTTGATGACAAGCCCAGGTGAAGCTAATAAATATGAGAGTGGCTTGTGAGATAATCCAAATGCATCTATATAAAGGGGCATAAAGAATGGTTTTCTGGAAAAATGGTTCCCCAAGGTATTTAAAAGGCTCAGTATATGGAGTGTGCTGCTTTGCAGGTACAAAAATTAATGGGGGGGAGGGGGTGTAGGGTGGGGACCAGAGTTTTCAGGTGTTTGATTGCAGAAAGCAGCCTGCTCTGGTAAACACAGGCCAGTGAGTCTCTGCAGGGGACAGAGGGCTGAAATATATCTCACAGTTGCAGGAAGCACTCAGACTGCTTCTTAAAAACACTGCATTTGAATTTGTACCATCAACATGTCCATGAGACTGTCCAAAAAGCAGGATTTTCACTTTGCAGAGGCTTCCCCTTTTGGTTTGGTTTTCATTTAGTTTTCATCAGTTTCAAGCAAACCCAGAAACATTTTTTCTTCTGCAAACTGGACCTTCAAGGAAAGCTTCACTTAGAATAAGCTGATTTACCACGTACCCTAAACAAAATAACCTTCCTGATGTGGTAGTAGCTCTGTCAGGCAGGTACATTTGTCTGTCTCATGACTGCTAACCACACTTAGAGCATCATGATCTCCTTAAGTCTTGTTCCTGTGGTGCTTTGACAGGAATCAAAGCATTTTTGAATCAAAGCAATTGCCATTTTTCTATGGAAATTCTGCCTTCCATGTGACAATAGTTTGTTGAAAAGCAGCTTGTTAACTGAAGTCTCAGTCCCCCCTGAAAACATTTGTTCTCCTGCCATGCATAGTCCATCCCAGTCAGGTCTGTGACCCATGGAGTAGGGAGTCCATTGCTCACTCAGCCTTGGAAGGGCATATTCTAGAGAATGAAAGATTAAGATTTATTGTGGTGAAACTGCCTGTAAGTGCAAATAATTTAGCACTACGTTAAAACAGTGATTAATTCAGCCCATAATTTCAAGAAATGAAGCAACACTCCCTGACAAAGCCTCAGAAGATATAATTTGTAACAGCTCTCTCAGTTAGCACCCGAAAGAGCTATCCTCAGTCCTGTTTATATCTTCACTGGATTCCCTGCTGAGCATTAAGGTCTCCTGGTATATTCTCCTGTGAGCTATAAACAGAGATTTTAAGGACAGGTTCTCCTGTGGTCTGATCTGTTTTACGTGTCAGTCTTCCTTTTCAGTAACATTACTGACACTTAAATATCCCTACTGAAACACAAGACTTCCCTTACCTCATCTTTACAGGGACAAAATCCCTGGTTGTGGGCTCATTCATTTCAACCTCCATGGTGCTCCCTTTCCCCTACATTTTTCTGCTGTATTGTGATAATAATAATCAGCATCCATAACTGATACAATCTGTAGACACAAAGACTTCCCTGCTGGCTTTCTATCACCCACTACATTTCATTTCGAGCTCCCATTTCAACCTCTGTGTCCTCCATTACCGCATACCTAACTTCACCTGTTGTGTAACCTCTTATGCACTCCATCCCTCCCACGTTCCCGGTGTGTCTCACCAAGGCAGAGCAGAGCATACCAGCAGGCCACTCTCTGTGGTATCAACTACACTCGAATCAAATTTTCATCCTTTACTCACCTCTCCTTCCCACTGCTCCAGCAGTGTGAGGAGGCCAGTACCCAGAAAATGGTATCAGAGTGAGAACCCAGCATTGCCTGTGCCTTTCTCTTAAAGCTTTTAAGAGAAGGATCACTATGCTTAATGTTTGTATGAAGGAGGTTAGTGTAATGCCCTAACTATCTAACCAGGTATGCTTGAGCCTCCAGTATGATCAAACCTTTTCATTTTCTTCTTTTGTTTTTTTGGTTGTTTTCTTTTTTTTTTTTTTCAGTCAGAAATTCAGTCTCTTCATGTTGCTTTCAGACTGGACAATGCATCAGTCCCAATACAGGACCGATGTAGGAGAATCCCAAAAGCCTTCAGCCTTCCTGGCATCATGTATTTAGGAGCATTTAGACCCTTAAGCGTTATCCAAGCTCAAGTTTTTAAGTATGTAGCTAAAGAGTTACACATATCATTGTTTTTGTTAAGTGGATGGGAAATCTGTGAAAACTGAGATGAAAAACCCCACCCAACTTCCAAATGCTGTTGTTTTAAAGACTATGCATTTCATTTCTAATGCAGACAGCTGTGTCTTATTTAAAGGTAATACATGATGGTTGAAGATGAAAGGAAACCTGAGGCTGCTACTCTGAAAGGTGCTGAATTTCTTCTCAGGTACCTGTGTGTTAAGCCTACATGCTTAATCCCTGTGGCTTATCTGACCAGTTAAGGAAAAATAAGTGGGTCACAGAAACCGAGCGCTGGAGACTATTCGGTTCCTCCAGCAAACCTAAATGCGCACATTTTGAGAACCGCAGGCTGATCAGAAGCTTTTGCTGCTCGTCACTCCCCACAGCCGGGCTACCCGACGCGCTCGGAAGGCTCCCGCACACCCATCCACCCACCCACAGACAGGCCAGCCTCTGCTCCCAGCAGCGCTGGAGCCGAGCGCGTGTCCCGCCGCCTGCCCCTGCAGGACGCGGCTCCCGGGGCAGGGCAGAGCCGCGGCTCGCACGGAGAGCTCTTTCCCAGCGCGTCCCTGCGCCGGCGGCGCCGCTGCCGAAGTCGCGCTCCGCTCTGCGCCCCGCAGCGGGAGCGCCGGCCGGGCTGGCGGCGGCTACAGGGTACCCCTGCCCGGGGTCGGGACCCACGCCGGGGACTCCCGCCCGGGGCGGGCTGCCCTCCCCCGGTGCCTGCCCCAGGACCCGCCGCTGCGGCACGGTGCGATCGCCCCCCGCCGCGGGCACGGAGCCCGCCC